>JACXGK010000813.1:0-13088 GCA_016801125.1 Novumbra hubbsi
CCCCCCCCCCCCCCCGCCGGGTGAGCGAGTCGGAGATAAACGGTCGGTTCGAGTCCGTGCGTGAGTCTGTGTTCACTGTTCTCTCCTCTCCCAGGTGAGCGAGTCGGAGATAAACGGTCAGTTCGAGTCCGTGTGTGAGTCGGTGTTCAGCGAGGTGGAGTCCCAGGCTGTGGAGGCTCTGGACCTGCCGGGGTGCTTCCGGACACGGAGCCACAGCTACTTGAGAGCCATCCAGGCAGGCTACTCCCAGGACGATGACTGCATCCCGTCCATGACCTCCTCCACCGTCACCTCTACCATCAGGTCCACCGCCGGTAAAACCAATGAGGGGAGGGGGAACGCAGCTCATAAATAGACCCGACACATAGCTAGCAAACGGTTGTGAATGAACAGTGAATGAACATTAGGGCTTATTTTCGATCCAAAGTCAATAATAGATTGACATAGCCATGCAAAGCTCATGCAGTACTTATGTGTATATACAGTTTATAGAGATTGAAGAAAGTATCAACATGTTAAAATGCTTTATGATGTGGCCTCATTCGTTTGCATGAACCTCTTTTACTTATTCCTTTGGCATACAGCTTATTTGAGTATGGTTTGTGAGTCGCTTTGAGTCAATCCGTCATATTGCATTTTCAGTACAGTCATTCAGTCATTCTCATTCATCATCATATCAGAGAGTAAAGATATGAACCCTATTGAAATGATTCCGCAGGCACATGAAGTGAACTTAATGGATCGGATGGATCGTTTTTCTCCGTTACATACGTTTCTCTTTCACGTGATGGACTTGCTGGCCTTTAGCACAGCCAGGCTCAATATTTCATTTCATAATTAGCCGTAGATGCTCTGGGTGTGTTCTGGGCTTGACTGAGACTCTGGGCATGGTACATAGGGGCTGGGATGAACTGTCCTTTAGCTCTGGAGCCTTCATGTCTGAATGGGTTTACTACAGCTTTGTATACCTGTACTCACAGACCACACAGTGATGCACAGCACACACCTTGTTGCCACAGCAACAGCTTTTGAGTTTCTCTCCCACAGATCCTCTTCACTTCCGTTTCCCAAGATTCAGGTTTTCTCACGTGGCGAGTAATGACTGCACTGGCCAATGAAATCGAGGTTACAATAACAAAAGTTGTATTTTTTTTCTACTTGGAATAAACAAGACTTCAGGTGTAACCCTGAGTGAATAAAACATCTTTTCTTTTACAAATGGTCGTGTGAGGTCACTTAGAGGACGAATAGGGGCAATGACACTGTTTCCCATTCCTGTGTCTGCAAAAACCAACAACAACCTGGGAAAGAAGTGAAGAACATGTCCTAAAAAAATAAGATCTTCAATATAGCAAGGATGCCCATTATGTGGTCTGAATTAATGACATTAGGGAGGGGTCAGAGAAGGTGTGGCCAACTGGAGATTTGTTATTTTGACAGTTATTTACACTGCTTTCTCAACAAGCTAAAACATCCTCTTTGCATTTGTAATTGCAATTTCATGTAATCTATGGTGTGGAGGGTGAGGTGTGTCTGATGTCAGGAGTCTTTGGGCAATTGGTTCCACCCTCTGACTTCAGATAGATGGATCACGCTGGACCTCACAATGTTCAATAGGGTTCATACTGTACTTACTGATAGAGGTGGGGATGCTTTGCTCATCTTTGCTTCTTTTCAGTGCACAAAGTTACACCTGGCTGTATCATATTATGTGGTCAATCTTCCAGAAGTCTTTCTATACCTTGCATAAAGTATGTTGATACATATATTTCTATATACATACTGTATAATGTCATGTGTTTTGGGGGCTGTCTTTGTGCAGTGAAAAGATGAGAAGCATGCATGACACTGGTTCATTTAAGATTGAGAAGGCAGTGTAAACCGTAATTACAACTATGAGTCAAAATAGGACTAACTTTTAGTCTAACATTGATAACCAAAATGAGTTCCTAAAGGCCTGAAATAAATATTTTTGAACAGTGCTAGCCTAGGCCACTTAAGTCTTATTTTGACTCACATTTCTTTACGTAATAACTGCATGATTTGATGTCTGTGCTTTGTGGCTAAACTAGCACATTCTCTCCAGCTGCTCACACCTGTGGCCTGATGACGTACCACACATATTTACGTTTGTCTTCCAGAGGGAAAATATACACAGGAAGCCACTAGCTTACCTGAGTACCACGCCAGTGTACGTCGAGATGTGGCAGACAGAGTCCCATTGGCCCATGATGATCTAGGCTGCCCAATCAGAAGAGACAGGCTATACCGCCAAGAAAGTATCGGTGCTACAGCCAAACCCGAGTTTGGGCCCCCTGTTTTACCCAGCCTGTTCAGAGCCCCTAAAGCTAACGACCAGGCCCCAGAGAGGCCCTCACCCAAAGCCATTCAGGCCAGTATCAAGGAGTCGGCCCACTTAGCTGCAGCCATCAGTATGCAGTGGAAAGAAGAGGTTTCTGCCATGCGTCGAGAGCTGTCTGACCTCAGGAGGGACCTGTGCACTGAACTCAGGGCCTTCAACAGTAATTTCAACACTTTCACGCAGCGCTACAACACCTGGTCTCCACAGCCGGGGGCCGCTGGGGGAGCAGGGGTGAATGGGAAACGGGCTAAAGTGGCTCAAGTGTCTGTAGGCACTCAGGCCAAGAGCAGGGTGCTGGTCAGGCAGAGCACGGCAGACGCGGCCGTCAACTGTCCGGAAGAGGGTGAGGTTCAGAAAAAGCAGGCTGTCGTGAGACGGCGTCTTCCTAAACAGATATCAATGGACCCAGCCATTCTGAGGCGTCCGGCATCAATGTTTGTGGAGGGTTCTATCCCAATCACACTGGATTCTGTAATGTTGGATCCGGTCACTATTGTCCAACCAGAACTATTTCCAGTAAACCTATCATCCATTGGGGTTACACCCGAACCACTTGAACAGAACACTGTGAGTCTATCTGAACTAGCAGCTCTTGATCCAATCAGGTTGCTTTCCTCAGAAGTACTAAAGGTTGATCCAGCAATTGTGGACCCCGAGGATTTAGAGCATCTTTACCCAAAGACCTTGTGCTCCCCGGACGCAGTGTCTTTTGCTACAACTAATGTGTACCGTTTAGATACAAACAATTCAAAAGAAAAGCCCATTGAAGACAATGTGTCTCACAGGGAAATGGATGACCTTTACCCAGTTACATATGAAGAATCAATTGATTTAACAAATCTAAAACGTCTAGTCCAAGAGTCTAGTTTGACATACCTACCATATCCAGTTCCTCTGGTCACTGTGTCCCCACCACAAGATTCTCACAATTCCCCATCAGATTCAGAATCTATGGAAGACGTCACTGTGTACCAACAAGATCAGTCTTCTCAAGACCCTGTTCGGGTTTGGCTTTCAAGGCCGGAAATGTTAGACCCAGGCTTTAACGTTTCATCAGAACCTGAGATAGAACCTCTGTGTCCTACCAATGTCTTCTCTGGTTTTCAAACACTGTCCTCCTCCAACTTTTGCAGATTTGAGCAACTTGGTCAAGAGTCAGCCATCGTTTGTCCAACTGTCATTGTTACACCAGAGAGCCCTACAGATCTAAAACCAGTGGATGTGTGTCTGACCTCATCTGATCAAGAATCTCAAGACCTAGCCGCTGCCTGCCTTTCAGAACTCCCAGATCCGATCTCTATTGAGTCTGTCGTATTCCCAGCAGGAATAGTAGTGCATGCATATCCCGTCACTATCGACTCATTTGATGAATTTGATGAGCCTTTGGAGCCAGAATGGCCGCCTTGTCCAGAACTGGCAGAGCAGGCCACTGAGTGCCCATCTGATCCATTTGTGGTCCATTTGGACTTAACCACCTTTAACTCATCAGATGAATCAGATCTGGACTCAGTCTTCTTGGATCCACCAGAACTTCTGGAGACGGGTAGTGTGAGTTCATCAGATTTAAGCCCTGTCGCTATGTACACACCACCAGACCCCGTTTCTCTGAGCCCCCCCAGTCTGGACCAAGTGTCAATTTGCCTAATGGACTCAATGTGTGTGGACCCAGCTATGGAGTACCAGTTAAGTTATACGACTGAAGACCCACCTAGTAAGTGTCCTACCGATACCGAAACATTGAACCAAGTTACCTTACATTCCCCTGGGCCGATTTCACTTGGACCGGGCACTCCACGCACCACACACAAAGTAGACTTGGACCCAGCCACTACGTCCCACCCAGACCCGCAGGTCCTAGAACCAGCTAGCTTCAACTTCTCCCCATTTGAGCTGGACCCCATTGAGCCAGAGGGTGCCACAGTGGGAGCAACAGATCCTTCTAGCATGGATCTCTGTGAGGACGCTGGACCTCCAGGGGGCAAGACAGCTGCTGGGAAGTCTCACTGTGACCAGACCTTTCTGTGGGACAGGTGGCAACATAAGGTGCCCCAGTGGGAACCACGGTCCATGAAAAGGAGTTCAAGTGTGGAGTTGTGGAGTGGGAGATATGAGTACAACAGTGCAGAGATAACGTATATGTCTCTCACTCTCTGAAAATGTCTCCTCAAGGTCACCAGGAGAAGAATATTGCAGTGAATACATGAGTAGCAGAGTCGGCACTGGAACACTTGTTTTGATGTTCAAATTCAGTGTTCCTCCATAGTGAATGAACTACTGTGGGTATTATAGCCACGTAAAGAACATTTTATGTTGAATGAACTTGTGATCATGCATGTGGTTTAGTGACACAAACCACAAAACTGAATTAGCAGTACCAGGAGAATGTGATGAACGATGCACGAAGGTAAATGGACGCAAAAGAGGTAATGCACTTGGCTTCAACTTTGACAAACCAAAGAAGCCTAAACTGCTCTGAGCGTTAGTAAGACAATATTTGCTTTCTGTTCTTTATGAGGATTTACAGTAATTATGTGCTTTTCAATGGAATAGCCTGTCATAAATTATATATACCACACATTTTACCAAAGACCCTGTGAAGGTCGACTAAATTGACTACCCTTTGCATATGGGTCTTGACAATCTTTGCTGTGACTGCAGATATATTTTTTTTCAGTGGAATGTGCTGAAATGTCTTGTGTTTTAAGTTAAAGGTCACTCCAAAATGGAGCGATGAAAATCTTGGCAGTTATCATATAACTATTAATCCCAAAGACTGGCTGTAAATCAAATGAGCTGTTGGATTTACTGTACAGGAACAAACGTGAAGCTTGGGAAATGACATTGTTCGCACAATCAGATGGAATGGAAATAATCAGTGTCTGTTGGGAATACTGTCATGTTTGTCATTAATGCATATCTACAGCCAAACACAAATGCACTCACATAGAGATATTCTCAGACCAACAGACACACTAACACTCACATATGCATTTTTTTAACACACACACGCTTGTTTTAATAGTTTAATAACAAAAAAGTAATCCCATGTAAAATCATATTTTTCTTAACCCTAACCCATACTCTAGCATTAGCCCTTAACTTAACCCTAACCCTACAACAAAAATGCTAATCGTAGAACTTAATGTAACCCTAACCCTAAATCTGAAGCTAACCCCAATCCACTAACCTTAATTCTAACCATAACACTAACCCTATCCCTAACCCCAAGCCCAAAATATCCTTTTTTGTATGGGAGGACCTAGTTTGAAAAACATTTACACTCACACACTTACACACTTACACACACAGACTATACTAACACCACCACCGCAGCAAGACATCTGTTGTAATGTTTCCATGTCAATGTCAACTCAATTCATCCCCAGGTACTGTAGCAAGGACAAGGAGGTCCTGTCTGTCTCCCACCGGGGAAGGATGTTGCTGTGTCTCAACTGTCATGGATCCTCCTCATACTCAGGAACCAAACACTGAGAATGTTATTGTAACGGCTGGTACATCTTTTTTGTATAATGGCATATGTAAATGACAGTAGTATTTGTAAGAATTGCTGGTGACATTATTTTGCGAGGAGCTTGGAGAGACTGGTGTTAAGCTGCGTGGTTCTGATGATACCGAAGACTTATTGTTCTGACACCAGCTTTACTGAGTCTGTTGCGGGCAGATATTTTCTGTTCTGTACCCAGCGTTGATAAAAGACCCCAGAGAATATTGAAATACACGATAGCTCTGCCAACAGTTAGGCACCAGCCAGATGAAACTGGAAGGACATCGGTACTGTCTTCATTAAGGAGCTGTGTATGAAATATCCCATGCTACATTTTTGGCCATAATAAAGTGTAAAGAAAATATAGATTTTTTTTTGTTGAAGAAATGCATGTGATTTGTATACCTTGATACATTGACAATCTAAGAGGATGACAGTGGAGAGATATTATTATTTTCATGCACCACAGTATGTTAAATTGTCTGAATCGGACATGGTTTCCACAGGGGAGAAGTTAATAAGGTGGCATAATTATGTTCAAATGTTACCTTCCAGTGGATAACAGGTCCCATTTCCACTCTCTCCTGCTGTGGGCTTCTTATTAAGATTTCTTCTGGATGTGGGCCAAAATGTGCGGACCAACCATAGAATCAGATGCATTGTATCCGTGTTAGGAATGCAGCATAACAGGCCCTCTTTGAGGTCTTTTGCTGAGTGCTTACTGTCAAGTTGGAAATGTCCCGACACATCCACCCTCGTTGCCTCGAATGGAGTTTCAGCGTTGCTTAGCAATCACCAAAGTGCTCTGCAATGGAGCGAGGCGTTATTTTTAGGAGCTCACCCAGTAAGAGGCGTGCTTGCCAATCCCAACACTTCTAAGTACCTTACGGTCATTTTTGGGATCGCCACCATTCATTATTTTCCGTGTGGCCGTGCTCAACCCCCGAGGTAAACTCAGCGTTCGCCCTCCCATTGGTTGTCTTACGGGTATGATAAATCCATTTCACGTTCAACCAATGATTTCAGAGTGTGATGTGTACATGCCTCACCATGGGTACTGTGGGTGATTCCTTTTCGCACATCATCTCACCCTCTCAGTGGTCCTGTCAAGGTTTCACAGGGCGAACTAAATTAATTGCATGAGAACATGTCATTACAAATGTAAATTGCTTGAGATTTAAGCTTTGTGAACATTATTGCTTGTTCTAAGTACTAGAAGAGCATATTTTATCATTATATTTTTATAAGCGGGACCAAACTTTTAATGAGCTAACTACTACACACGCTAACTTCACCTACTGAAGTGCATATTCACATAAAAAGATGGACACTAAATTGCATCTTCACCTTTTCACTGGTTGAAAAGATGTTGCGGTTACAGGAAGAATTTCTAGGCTTCTGCTGCTACATTTAACGGTCTAACTAAGGTGATAAAATGCAAACATTAGCTTGTTTTATCCTCCTATCTGAGGTCTGGGTAGACCCCCTTTTTTGTAGGGTTTACTGGGATTTCTGTAGGTTCTAGCCGCTTGGCAGATGTGACTTGGGGGTAGAATTTAATTGGCTGGCTTGTTTCAGGGATCCAGTTCCGCCTCCCTTCTATCTGCAGCATTGACCGGACGACCCACGAAACTCCAGGTAAACATACTGTCCTATCTAATAGCTGTTTTTTGTTAGTTTTTTTGAAACAGCATCATTATAATGTATTCATATCATGCGGTTAATGTACCTTAAATGAGCATTCTCACACTCACTTATGCATCTTATCAAGATTAGACACCCAGCAACATTGACAGAAAATCCCAGAAAACAAGCCTTGGCTTTATCTTAAACATACAGCTAGAAGCTTTCTCTCTCCCTTTCTCTCTCTATCCCTCCCTTTCTCCCTTTCTCTCTCTCCCTCTCTCTCTCCCTTCTCTCTCTCCCTCTCTCCCTTTCTCTTTTCCACCCTCCCTTTATCTCTATCTTTGCCCCCCTCTTTCTCAATTATATTGGCAAGACGCATATGAGTACATATTGCCAATATGTGCAGTCACACAGTTTGCACCAAATATAAGCAAGAAGACAACAAGAATCAACAGGAGCTAAACATATCACATAATATACATGTTGTTATCGTTCATTTATTTCAACGATGTAAAACAGCAAGACAGGTGTGTTTTTGATCAGACTCTGTCCCTCAACTTGTAACATGCATCAACATACTACGCTGCCAGTACACAACTCTCTGTGTTCTCCCCCCAAAGGATAGACAGCTTGTCCTCGTCAGGAAGATCCTAAAGCCTTTAATGATCCCTGGGGAAATGGTTATCTCCGATAGTTTGGTATTTGTTACATTGTGTTAGGAAGTGAAGCTGCGTCTAAGGTTCTGATATGGTGCAGTGATCGCACAAACTTTCCTCTACAGGGAGACAGATTTTCTATGCCCACTCTTCTCTATGGCGAGGCTGTGTTCACTGAGTCTGTAGTTTTTCTCAGTCACATTTACCGAGTATTTTGACATGGTTTGGGGCCAGACATTTTGCTCTGTGCTTGTGGTTGCGTTTCCCAATGTGTAATATACTTTGTTTTAACTGTTTTATAATTTGGTTGGCTCTGCTTGAATGTGTGTTCTGGACCTGAGGAGTCCTTGTTATAGTAGAGAGGGTTTATGAACTAAACCCCAGGACGAGTTGAATAAAGGGGTCATTTTTTGTGCTTGACTCCTGGTGTTGCAGGGCTTGGTAATATGTATTGTAGGTGTTTCCAAAACCGAATTGCACTTTTTGAGTTGTTAATATTAATGGATATTGACGTAATTCTGCCCCGCATCTCCCTCTCTCTCTTTCTCCCTCTCTCCCTCTCTCCCTCTCTCCCTGTCTCTCCTTGTCATTGGGATGGGCACTCCTGGTTTCCTCCTTGAGCCTCTCTTCCAGCGCGGTGGACCTTATTGATTCATTAGACGCAGAGCCCTTATCTCCCAGGTAGATTGAAAAACGGTGGTAGAATGTGAAATGGGCCGACTCGTCTTCCACTGAAACGAGCCGAGGGAGCGAGAAAACTCATGGACCCCCTATCAATGACGAATACTCTCTGAAGATTGGCCGACATGACTGATGGTCCGTCACATTCACGCACTCCCCCCATCTCTCTGCACACATCCCATACACACCCCCAACATGTCTGCGCAGGACGGCAGCAACCAACACACACACACACCTTTTCTATTTTAAGTTTCCCTGGGCCATGGTGATCCATCTGGTGGACAGAGCACTTTGTCAATTCATTTAGTTTTAAAGGCTGGAGTTCAAGCCAGGATATTCCCATCCCTCAGCAGGGTAGATGCTGTGCTGTCAGCCATGGGAAAGGAGTGACGGGGAGGAGGTCACTGGTCTGGCACACTCTGTTGTACTACCCTGTCCAACTAGTGCTCTGTCTATATCTATACCCTCTATAATTCACTCTTTTCTCTCTCTCTCTCTCTCTCTCTGTCTGTGCTCTCCCGTCAAACTCTGTACTTTCTCCGGGTACTTGCTCATGTCTGTCTGTCTCAATGTCCTTTCGAACCCTATACTCTCTGATGTAACTGGACTTAGTGTCTGTCTGTCTCAATGTCCTTTCGAACCCTATACTCTCTGATGTAACTGGACTTAGTGTCTGTCTGTCTCAATGTGTTCTCGAACCCTATACTCTCTAATGTAACTGGACTTAGTGTCTGTCTGTGATTGTTTTGCGGTGGGATGCATTTGACAGTGTCAGTCTCTCCAAGATCATTTGCAAATTGACTTAAAACCTTGTGAAACAAAGTGGGGTTTTCTCTCTGTGATATATTTCATCTGGAAGAGACACTGTTTATGTCCGTCGAGTGCCTGGTTTGCTTACGTATTAACATCCAATTTGAATCTGAGAACTTGGATACCAGGTTAATGAGACTGGACACGTGTATGTGGTGTGTTTGAGGTGTGTGTGTGTGTGTGTACACATGTTAAGACCTAGTGTTTACGATCAGAATCAGGCATTATGCATTTGGTATAGAGTTAGGCTTTAGGGTTATGATAAGTTTAGGCACAAAGATTAAGTTATTGAGGTTTAGGTTTTAGGTTAAGGATAGAGATACATTGGGGAGAACAAGTATTTAATACACTGCTGATTTTGATTTTTTAAGTAATTCATTTGATAAAATGCAAATTAATTACTCAAAACTCATACAATTTGATTTTCTGGATTTTTGCATTTGATAAAATGGTAATTAATTACTCAAAACTCATACAATTTGATTTTCTGGATTTTTGTTTTAGATTCCGTCTCTCACAGTTGAAGAGTACCTATGATAAAAATTACAGACCTCTACATGCTTTGTAAATAGGAAAACCTGCAAAATCGGCAGTGTATTAAATACTTTTTCTCCCCACTGTATGGATTTCCGGGTTGCAAAAAAAGATAGATAAAACAAATGTGTTTAAAAGGTGAAGAAGACCATTTAGTAGAAAGAACATCTCTAAATAGAACAGTTCAATTCACAGTTTATGGCTGAACACGAGATCAGCTGAGTTCAGTAAACAAGATGTTCTTGTTTAGTGTGAAGAAAATGTGTCCATGGTGTTGTCATGGAGATGAGTAGGTTTGTCCTGTGGATAGTTGTTGTGTGATTCAAATGTTAAAAAAAATAATCCGGCACGGTACCCTGAATGGTATCCGGCACGGTACCCTGAATGGTATCCGGCACGGTACCCTGAATGGTTTCCCGCATGGTACTCTGAATAGTATCCGGCACGGTACCCTGAATGGTATCCGGCACGGTACTCTGAATAGTACCCGGCATGGTACCCTACAGGGACACAGCTCTTTCTATTCAAATGCAGCCCAAAGTCTTATCTGCATGTTAACAATACTTTAAAGTCAAATGTGGCATATTGATGCAACGGTGCTATTAGTCCCACGTTCGTAGCGGTTGAGATGTAGCCTCGTTGTTGGCCGAGACATGCAGGTAACCATGCTGAGTAACCGTGCCAAGGTGGGGTCTGCCGTTATTAGTCCTCATTGTACGGCTCACTGGGTGATAATGTGTCAACTGCTCTTCTGCTGACCCCGCCTCCATCTTCTCCCCCGTTCTCTTTTCTCACCCTCTCTTTGGCATTCTGCCTTCCTCCATTTCTGTCTCTGATCTCCACTGACTCATCTTGCTGACCTCTTTGAGAAGTACATGTTTGAATGGAAAACAGAGTGAGTCATTTGGCCTCAGACCAGGCTGCTGTGCTCCTCACTGGATGTTGGTAGGACACATTATGTATTACATCATGCATATTCAAAGACACTTTCTCCACTGCTACTCTCTGTCCATTTTAATATAATCCTCAAAATGAGACACCCAATGGATGTGTTCGTGATGTCACAGAGAATGACAAATGTACGATAATTCTAATGCGCCTCAACGCGTAAAAAAGTAGCCATTTTAATTAGCTTCCATTTGATGCTCCAGTGAGAATGATGGTGGTGTTACAAACAATTGCAAAGCCATGTAGCATTATTATTTCGTGCTTTCCCTGTTCCCTCTCTCCGACGGAGTTGTGATGAGCAGAGGCCGTCTTTGATCCTCGGATGTTCTTCGGATGGACAAGCTGTTGTAGTTGACAGTTTGCTATGGTATTAGGCTGCTCCCTCTAAGCAGAGGACACATCAAACCCAGTCATTCATTAGTCTACCATTGTGGATTAACACCAACTTTTCATTTGCACTTGAAAGAACGGATCTGTTTTATACTCCCTTGCTCATCAAAAACATGCAAGGGGACTGTCAACACTTTCACAGTACAAACCACAGACAAATGACTCCACTGCCAAAACACTACAGCAGAAATACTCCACAGCCAAAACTCTCCACAGCCAAAACACTCCACAGCCAAAACACTCTACAGCCAAAACACTCCCCAGCCAAAACACTCCATGGCAAAAACACTCCACAGCCAAAACACTCCACAGCCAAAACACTCTACAGCCAAAACACTCCACAGTAAAGACACTCCACAGTAAAGACACTCCGCAGTAAAGACACTCCGCAGTAAAGACACTCCGCAGTAAAGACACTCCGCAGTAAAGACACTCCGCAGTGCTCTCAGTTCCCTGATGCTCGGTGGGTTCATCTACGCAGCGCCACACCTCGACGCCCTCAAAATCCCGCCGCTCCTTTGAACGTCGACCCATCCTTTATGTCTTTCAGCGGTGGCGTACACAAACAGCTACAAGAAGACGACGCCTCCGCCGGTCCCGCCCCGATCGGGCTCCAAGCCGCTCATCTCCGTCACGGCCCAGAGCAGCACCGAGTCCACCCAGGACAACTACCTCGAGGGCAGGCACGCCCGGGGATGGGGGGACGGTGTGGGCCTGCACCTCGGCAGGGCTCTGTATAACTCCACAGACAGCCTGGACAGTGCCAAGGCTGTGACCATAGCCATGGAGGCCGCAGGGGTGATGCCCGGGAAGAGGCCCTCGTCCACAGACGCCCAAAACTCCGTGAAGACCTGTGATAAAGCCATTCTGGTGTCCAAGGCGGAGGAGTACCTGAAAACGCCGCGTTCTTCAATAGGGATACAGGTGAGTGGCACGCCCACACACACACACACATACTTAGCGCGCGTTGAGACACACACACACTTGGCACACCCACAACAACACACTCATAGTCAAGCGGTCAGGTGTCCCATTCATGTCAGCCGCTTCCCCGGGCCTATAAATAGCACCGGTGAGTCATCTTGCTGCAATCCATTAATTAGAATTCAACTCATGAATCAGCCTTCACTGAATGGCTCTCCTTCCCCTCCCTCGCTCCTTCCCTTCCTCATGGAGCTCTCTACCTCCCTTTACTCCCCCCCCCTTCTCTCATTCTGTCTTTTCTCTGTGACCCTGAGAGGAATGGGCTGGATCACACACTGCAGTTTGCTTGGGTCAGGGCCTGGCTCCTTGTGGTCTGCATACAGCCTTTCATCACTGGGGAACGTTTCTGCTTGTTTTCTGGTGCAGTTAGTATGTTCCCTCACTATTTAGCTAGCCACCTTAGTAACACTCCCTATAGCAACCCTTCCTAAAGTAACCCTCTCCATAGTAACACATGTAGCCCTTATTCTTTTATCTTTCTGTAGTTCTCTATTCACTCCTCTTTGTATTGTCTCACTTAACAGTATATATTTTGTTTTCATTGTCTCTTTCTCACCATCGCTCTACTCCCTCCCACCTTGCTCTCCCCTCT
>JACXGK010000813.1:13188-68188 GCA_016801125.1 Novumbra hubbsi
CTCCCACTCTCAGCTCTCCCACTCTCTGCTCTCCCTCTCTCCCACTCTCTGCTCTCCCTCTCTCCCACTCTCTGCTCTCCCACTCTCTGCTCTCCCTCTCTCCCACTCTCTGCTCTCCCTCTCTCCCACTCTCTGCTCTCCCTCTCTCCCACTCTCTGCTCTCCCACTCTCTGCTCTCCCTCTCTCCCACTCTCTGCTCTCCCTCTCTCCCACTCTCTGCTCTCCCTCTCTCCCACTCTCTGCTCTCCCTCTCTCCCACTCTCTGCTCTCCCTCTCTCTCCCTCCTGCTCTCCCTCCTCTCTTCCCTTTATATATCCCCACACTACTTTGCTTTCTCCCTTTCACCCTCCCCTCTCTCTTATCTCTCTCTATATATATTACTCTAACTCTCCCTGGGTAGTTTTTTGTGAGCACAGGGGAGTCTCAGTCAGCCAGAGATGATCAGTCAGCCCATTCGGGGTGATGAATGATGATTTTAAGTGGTTGAGCTGAACATTGTGCTTCTTATCACCGTGCCTTGTTGTGCCACACGCAACGCATATGCAATCACACCACCTGCCAACTCCCCAAATCAGCATACAAACATACTCCTCGTTTACTGCAATCACTTAATCAGCTGGAGACACACAGTAGAAGACTGCTGTGATGAAAGGCAGAAAGAGTCCAAGAAATAGCATGATGGGTCCACAGACAGGGGGGAAAGAAAATTGAATCCGAGAGCGAGTGAGACAGACAGGGAGAGAGAGTGAGACAGACAGGGAGAGAGAGTGAGACAGACAGGGGGAGAGAGCGAGACAGACAGGGGGAGAGAGTGAGACAGACAGGGAGAGAGAGTGAGACAGACTGGGAGAGAGAGAGACAGGCAGACAGGGAGAGAGAGTGAGACAGACAGACAGGGAGAAAGAGAGTGAGACTGGCAGGGAGAGAGAGACAGACAGGGAGAGAGAGTAAGACAGGGAGAAAGAGAGTGAGACAGACACAGAGAGAGGGACAGGGAGAAAGAGAGTGAGAAAGACCGGGGGAGAGGCAGAGATATTGAGACAGATAGGGAGAGATAGTGAGACAGCCAGTGGGAGAGTGAGACAGACAGAGCGAAAGGGGAGAGTGAGTGAGAAAGACAGACAGCGAGTGAGACAGACAGAAAGAGAGGGGAAGAGAGGCACAGGAAAAGAAAGAGATGGAGAAGTAAAGTCAGGAGGGGGAATTGGTTTTTCAAATGGCTCCAGTGATGTATATAAAATACAGAACTACTTTAGATTAGTAATGGCTGACTGTGAAGGTCTACATTTACTGAAACATACAGCATGCAACACAGAAAAGTCGCAAAACATCCTACAAAGCTTGACTTCAAACAGAAAATCTCAGCCCTCAGCTCTTTGACTGTTTGGGTTTGTAAAGTTTCCATATTAGGACCTTTCTCTCTCGACACACCAGTCTCCTTAGCTACTGTCATCTCAATGAGCCTAAGCCATGGTCTCAAAAGGATGACGCCTTTAGTTTCTAGTTGCTTCGCACCCGTGATGTGTTTCTGTGTGTGTTCACTCAAAGTGTTCCCTCTGTGCTAGCACCCATAACAGTCACAAATGTTATTTCAAAAATGGCTGGTCAATTGTGGTGGTTTCTGTTCTCCTCCAAGCAAGTGTGGTAGCTTCTGGTGACCATGTCCTAGTTCAGCAATAAGTGTGAAGCTGATCTGGCCAGTGTTTTGAAAGAAAACTGTCCCGAACCGGGTGGGAGGGGTCAAGAAGCAAAGCGGTAATTGGAAACTAAATTTGGAGCGAAGAATGACACAAGAAATATTGTGAGAAAATAAATCATGAACATCAATTTGGAGAAATATTTGACAAAATAAACATATTGATTTATTAGACAAAACGAGTCCAATGATAATAAGAAATTGGGACTTAAAAAAATGTAAAAGGCTGAACAAAATGTCTTCCCTCCTGATCCACCAACGAGCCACGGCTCATTCTCTCTCCCTTAAGTGGATTTCCCTGCTTTTAACAAGAGTAATGGAGGTCATCGGGCCAGAAGCAGCTCACCACTGATTTCAGTTCAGCACCATCACTGCCTAGAATGTAAACAGCCTCTCCAAAAATGTCCTTGTAAAACCACCTCAATTGTTATGAATGAGAGCTTGGATCTTCATAAGCTTAAAGCTCTCTGACTGACAAGACAGGCCAGGACATTAACTGGAGGGAGGTTAGGTCTCTCTGAGCAGAGGAGGATTAAAATGCGGGTGAATGGATTTTTTAATGACCCTGATAATCATAAAGTAAAGTGTAAAATAAGAGGTCTGCTGTTCTCACACTTGTATTATTCATCAGAGACAGAATGTAAGTGGGCTTTACGAAGACTAAATGTAGCTGTAACGCACACATCAAGGCTCACACACAGTTGCCTTCCAAATATTACTAGTCCCTTCAGACCGGAGGCATAATGGGTAATTCTGGCATTCTTCAACCTCATTTTCATGATCTCCAAGACAATACCAGATGAAGCCTTTCGTCGTTCTGTATTTAAATAACTTTGGATCTGTCATATGCTTCACAAACAGTAGGGGAATAAACCAAAGCAACAGCGTTAACTGTCCAGGGGGTTCATTGAGCGTGTGTGTGATAGATAAAGACTGTGTGTCTATAAAGGTTGTAAAGGGTAGCATCCATTGGGGCTCATCAAGGATCAGTTCTATGGATCAGTTCTTTAGCCATTCAGTCAGGATCAGCTCAGGACAAACAGGGCTCAGCATTTATCGTCCACTGCCAATAGACCATGGACCCTTTACCATGCCACAATGATTACTAACAAAGACCCATCTCTCTGTTTTATTCAAGAGGTCCAGCAGGTCTGACTCTACATGAAGATGGCTGCAATTTAAAGGGGTTATGGGGGAGAGTATTGTACAGGGGGGAGACTATTGTATAGGGGGCAGCGTATTGTATGGGGGCAGAGTATTGTATACGGGGGAGAGTATTGTATAGGGGGGCGAGTATTGTATATGGGCAAAGTATTGTATATGGGCAGAGGATTGTATAGGGGGGAGAGTATTGTATATGGGCAAAGTATTGTATATGGGCAGAGGATTGTATAGGGGGGAGAGTATTGCATAGGGGGGAGAGTATTGCATAGGGGGGAGAGTATTGTATAGGGGTGAGAGTAATGTATTAGGGGGAGAGTCTACTCCCCCTGTCTACTCCCTCCCTCTCTCCATGCACTACACGTAACACCACCTGTCATGACTGTAGCTTTTATCATTCCTGTAACTGTGTATCCATCTAGTACAGCTATAAATCATATAAATGAGTCTTCTGATGGTGTTTGCGTTGCTGTTTGTGTTTGGTTGGCTCTTCTGTCTCTATAAATCACTCCTCAGTTGAGGAGGCCGGGCCTCAACCCAACAACCCCACGGACGTGTGGGACAGACTCTAATAACCACATCGTCGCTGTGTTATTATGTTGCACCAGGTGGAAGCAGCCACGGACTCTGAGTCAGAAAGCAAAGGGTCACGGGAATACCATTCTGTGGGGATCCAAGTGGAAGATGACAAACGGTAAAACATGTGTTCATCCGGGTCCCTTTTCTGTTCAGTTCCTGACTCGTGCTCCACTGAGGCCTGAGGATTTATGTCACCTGACTTGCCTCAGCAGCCACCTGTGTGTGATGACAGTATCTCCTGTTGGCCTGAGTGTCTCCTTCCCTCCTCTGTGTGTCAGAGGGCAGGGCCGGTTCAAGCGCTCCAACAGCGTCACGGCTTCTGTTCAGGCTGACATGGAGATGGAGGGCTTCCCCACCATGGAGGACAAGGGCCTGCAGTTCGGTGGGGGCTTCCTGGGGGGCCACTCGGAGCCCAGCACGCCCACTCAGTACGGCGTTCGCACAGTCCGCACCCAGGGCCTATTTAGCTACCGGGAGGACTACCGGACCCCCACGGAGCCCCCGAGCCCCCAGCAGACCTCCAGCGAGACCTGGCAGCTGGAGACGCCCTCCCCCCGGGAGCCTGCGGTGTCGCCGGGCGAGTCAGGCCGGGTGTCCCCCGCATTGCGGAGGGACGGAAGCTGGTTCATGCAGATGCTCCACACAGAGACCAAAAAGATGGAGGGGTGGTGTAAAGAGATGGAGGCAGAGGCGGAGGAGAACGACCTCTCCGAGGACAGTGAGTGGGGCCGGAGACGGAAGTGGGCCGCCGATGTGGCAGATGTGTTCTTTCTCCCGAGCTAATTTGGTGTGACGGATGACGGCTTGGTTCTCTTTCTTTCAGTCCTCGGTAAGATCAGAAGTGCTGTAGGCAGTGCCCAGCTTCTCATGTCTCAGAAATTCCAGCAGTTCTACTGGCTGTGTCAGCAGAACCTGGTGAGTACATCCCTGAAACATTGTGCGTGAACATGCTATGGGTTTTTATGAGTGTTTTACGAATGTTCACAAACAACGAGTCTGGTCTCGGAATAGAAAGACACTAAATATCACCATTCCCATATCTGACATTATTATATTGATTCTTAGCAATTTTCACACAATTTGCATCGCCTCTGTTGCCTAATTACAGCTTGATTACGTTTCTCTTTACTCTTACAGAACGTGAACAGGTAATAAAATATTTTAATTACTATCAATGGTAAGAAAAAAAAAAACTATTGATAGTGATCTGGTCAGGGGCACAGATTTAATAGAATCTTAAAGAAGGGTCAATTTGACAACGTCGGAAAAGAGTGAAAATCCTAGGAACAATTGACCTTGACCTCTCCCAATATGCAACACATACTCACGCCGGGGATCTAGTATATCGTTCTAACTTCTGAGATCGTCTTAACATAACAATATGAAAAGGAAGGTTAGGTTCCCCAATGTTGCACTCTCAGCTCAGACTAGAATAACAGGAATAACCATCTCCACTGTATATATTCGTCCTATTAAAATAAATTCCAGGATGTTGGGGACATTTGTGTTCTTACTATTTATTGATCTTAGCCAAACGTTTATTATTGGAGATTAACTCTGCCGGGAGTTATGACAAACTGCATTGTTGTGTTTTCCCATATACAGATGAACGGTCTGCGTTCAGCAGAGGCTGAAAAGTGCACAGGGGGATTATTCTGTTTATTTAGTTTCAACTCTTTTATAGGGTTTTCCTGCTTCTATTGTAGAGGAGAGGAGAGCAGTTATAGAAGCATACGCAAGCTGCAGCATCCTTCAATATGATAATACTGCATACAGTATTATGCAGTATCCATTTGAAGAAGTGCACTCAAATAAGAGGATTAAAAAGATGTCTAATTGCGCTTTATCAAGCCATCTTCCCCCTTTTATCACCTGAATAACTGAAGCTTCCAAACACAGACCACAGAAGTTGATTATTGTTGTCGGAGACTACAGTTGTACTTGTCATACTCGTCTGAGCTTTCTAAACAGAAGAAATCTGTAAGAAAATCAGACAGAGGTCAAAAGACACATGATAGTTGATGTGGTCTTGTTATTTTGTGTTCAATAAAGTTTGGTAGCTGCTGCTGTTTGTAGCATTTTCTGGCCATGGGCATTGATGCTAATGCATGTCGTGTATTGATGCTAATGCTGGGTGTGTATTGATGCTAATCCTTGACCCAACACAGTAACCTATAAAAGGTCTGTGTTAGCATAACAAATCAGGTAAACAGATTTTTTAATAACTGATACAGCATGTCACTCGAGGTTTATTCTTTTTGGCTAATCCAGGACATTTCTGGGGAATATTCCGAACGGACGCCACAATCGTGGATGTGTGCTCACCCTAACTCAGTGGTTACACCTTTCCATACCGCAGTGGAAAACGGTCACCACTTACGTTTCTTTTGACTGGTCTTTGCGTACATGTGTCATCTTTACCTACTGTGTTATTCAACTTGTATCTACCTTTTACTAGGTTCAGCACATGTCGTCCTCCACCGTTTTCCCTTCACACTTTACTCACTTCTTTGAATTCTAAGAGCCTTTATATTTAGATGCACATCCAGAATGCAGCAGTCAGAAACACTCCTGTAGAGACACTAGTAATTTTGCGCTGCCCTCCAGCCATCCAATATATAGAACACATGAAGTCAGTGAATGAATGCAGCAGGAGGGTTAGGTAAGGTCCAATGGGATGCTATGGACCTCATTTCTCAACTCTAAACTACACAACAGAGGTTACAAGTAATAAGCAAAGAGGTAGAGGTAGGGAGTTAGTCAATTTTCTCACTCGTATTGCCCACAGTCTTAATATAGGACCTGGATTAGGGCCATGGCTAAGCTCTAGTTCATTGTGACCAGCCAATGTGTTGTGAGAAGTCATTGATTGAAATGTGAGCCCTGCGTCGTTTCCATTTTCTCCAGGGACTTGGGATTGATTGCCTACAATTGCATTCTTGTTTTAAAACCATTTTTACTCAGAAAATGTACTAAAGTGTACAAAAAAAATCTATCTTTTTCCTATGAGTTCTGGGTACCTTTTATCTCAGGCACTGACTTGGAGCTCTATGACACGTTGCAGGACCCTAGTGCCATGCCCCGCCCCACATCTCAGGACCTTGCTGGATTCTGGGACCTCCTGCAGCTGTCCATTGATGATGTCAGTGCCAAGTTTGAGGAGCTGCAGCAGATCAAGAACAATGACTGGAGGCCACTGGAGAAGAGCCCCGACAAGAAGGTGGGTGACATTCAGCTGGACAGGATTCCTAGAACGGTGAGTCTCATCGACACACATAGAATTATGAACTGGATGAAGTTTTTTTCTACTGACTTAGATATTATGTTGGATATGTTGGATATTTCCAGGGGGGGGGGTGTACCTGACAATACTCACCCGTCCCAGAGCCACACCCAAAAAGCACCACCATACTGGAAGACTGCCTATGTGTTATCTACATTTACCTACCAGATAGCATTCTTTTCTGTACCGCGTTTTCTGCTGCAGTATTACCTGAAGCGGCAGTAGCTTCAGGGGCAGGCTTAAGAACACATTGAAAGAGTGTCATTTCATATTCTCATTAGTATTTGCATTAGTTACATGCGTATCACAAGTGTATTACTAGCGTCGAGAATGACCGCCAAGGAACTGTGTTGTCGTTCCTTGCCAACGTCCGATCCAGGCCACAGGCCACGGACGCCCCAATGGTTCAAAAGCCGGTGTCTCGCAACACTGACGGGGTGAATTTGTGATGAAGGCGTGAACGTTCTGTCACAAACTATGTTTTTATTCTGCCGCGAACAATGTTGCTACGTATCCTGTTTCAGTGGGTGTACGGAAATCCTTGAGCTTTCCTAGCGAGTACACGGTGTATACTCGGATGTCACGCAGACTACACCACTGGATGTTTCACAGTTTTAGCCTTACTTTGAGAGCGATGGACGACTCATAGTTAGAAGCATAGAAGTACAGTGGATTGGCACTTCTGTTTTAGTATAGGACCAGTGGGCCTCCATGACATGGTACTTAACTATTCATGGAGATGTATTATTTCCAACCACTCAAAGGGAATTTGTGCCACCTGCTGCCTGTGCATGATGAATGAGAACGCTTTCTGATACTCATCTGATGATCGGTCTAGTCTGTCTCTCTTCCTTCCTGTGTCCAGCTACCACCGGTGGTACCAAAGAAATCCATGACGGGGAAGAGAGGGATGACCAGGGAGAAGTCTCTGGACCTTCCCGACCGCCACCGTCAGGAAGCGCGCAGGAGGTTGATGGCGGCGAAACGGGCCGCTTCCTTCCGTCAGAACTCGGTGTCGGAGAGAGCGGACAGCATCGAAATCTACATCCCCGAGGCCCAGACTCGCCTTTGAGAGAACGGGGTCAGAACCCCCCCCCACCCCACCCCCTCGCCCTCTCCCCTCAGGCGACCCGTCAACTAGACTCTCCTTTAACTAGCCTTTTTCTAGACTGTCTACTGTACACTTCCCTCGTCTCCGTGTCTCCCCATGACGTCACTGTCATCTTCTGAGTTCAACTCCAGCCCTTGCGGAATAGGACATCACAAGACCCTTCTTCCATTCCAGACGTGTATTAGCAGATACACTGTTTGTCTTAGGAAAATGATGTTGTCATTGGTTCATCTCCTACTTGGTTTTCGTTGATTTAATCGTGTTATATGATGGAATAGCAAACTCCTAAAGCTCTATTTGAACAATCCTGAAAAGGTATGTCTGTTTTAACGTTTGCAAAGTGCAATTAAAAAGAGCAGCTTCGAAATCTGTCCAAAAAAAGAGAATGCACACCTTGTCCGGGTTTAGAAAGTTCAGAAGTTAGGAATTGTTGACCCCCATCTTGACGTCAACTCCGGGTGGAAACGAAAACGATCTTACTTTTGTTGCCAAATGACCCCAAGTTAAAAATCCCAATAATGTTTCAAGTGAGTTTATTTGTAAGTGCCAATGCCACAGTGTAGCTTCTGAGCACATGCAGGTAGTCCCATCTGAGGTCTATGTTTTTGTACAGCCTCAGTAAGTTGTCCTGTCGGTGTTGGAAAATGCAGGGGTCGACCCAGTCAGGTAGAGGTCAAGGAGTTAAGCTCATAACCTTTCTACATACCAGAATACCAATACTATACTGTTTAACATTTCACACGGATCCACATTTACTTGAAGCAGACAACATGCAAGACTTGTGCCAATGTTTCTTCAACAACATTACTTTATTGAACTGCGGTGGGAGGAAAATACTGTGTGTGGTGTGCTTAGCTCTAGATCAAATATACGTAGAATAATGCACTTTTGCACTTCTTAGACTTCTTTGTATTTTTAAGGGAAAGTTCAAGACAGTATTGCTGTATCTGGAATGCAAGAGGAAATTAATATTCTTAATAACATGGTCGATTTTTTCACTTGTTCTCACCATGTTTTCCTTTGTGTTATTGTGTTGCGTCATACTAGTGGTTGTTTCATCTCTTCAAACATCCAACCCTAACCCCAGCCTTGGACTCAAATCAGTGTATATAAAAACATGTACTCAAAACAGCACACATTAGCTACATTCGTTCATTCATCAGAACATTGCTTGCACAATCTTTTGGGGAACTTTTGTTGTTGATAATCTACTAGACAAGTGGGTGATTTCAAAAGCCTATTCACCTTTTTTAGGATCTGCTACAAAGTGAACCCGTCCCAGGGAAGGGTTCGGGTTAGAAAGGAAAGGTTTTCCGATTTTATTTAGCTGTTTTGTTCACTTCTAAAAAACAAGAACTTTACATTGGAGTGATTTATAAGCACTCTGGTATTTGGAAAGGACTGCTGGGAATAAGAGTCAACTTTACCCCTGAATAATTGTCCTTTCACACAGCTCTGAACTGGGTCCTACTGTGCTAGACGGGGGTCCCTGCATCATCAGAAGACAGGGAATGGCAATGAATAGGGCTTGTTCCCAGTTCCAAATGAGGGTTAGGGTTAGGCATTAAAACATATGGGACTTGAACTGTTTGGGCGAGGGATGAGGCGATTTGTAGGAATTTCTTCCATGTTCTCGGAAGCTAATTGCTTCTGGTGGTGAATGGCTATCACGCTAGAAGCTCAGCTGTAGGACATGTCAAAGGTCATTACTCGGGTAGCTTGTCTGTGGCAGCACTGCCCACTCCATTGTCACTGTCTTACATAATGTACCTGAGACATCAGATAGCAGAGCAGGCTAATTCTGCTCCAGTCTCATTTCTGGCTGTTTTACCAATAGACTTTAGAGCTTTGTCATCTTCTGGGGTAATGAATCAAGTCAATGGTGCTGCTTTTTATTCAATTGATCCAGAACTGGTTAAAGAATCAATGCAACACTTACAGTAGCACTCTCGGCTAATTAATACAACATACTATCTATTTTTGATACTGAGAAAAAGAATGATTGTTTATTTTTGCTATTAGGCAGTGTACGCCTGGCTTCCATGGTAACCTGCACGAAAAGAGAAAGAGACAGGGAAAGAGAGAGAGAGAGACGGGAATGAGGGAGAGAGAGAGACGGGAAGAGAGAGAGAGAGACAGGGGAAGAGAGATTTTTCTCACATTGCAGTCATTATGCTGTACTGAACATTTCCTTGGGAGGCACTTATTTGTGTTGAAGCAACGGCCTTGTAGTAAGTAGTTTGCTGACGGCTTCAGAAACACAGGTCGACTGGAGAGTCACTCACCTATCACTCCGCCGAGACATGGCCCCATCCATACCCCCTTAAGCAGAGACACACACACTCAGTCATTCTCACGGAAACAAACATTTGATAGCCTTATCCTGCGGGTAAGGTTATAGACGTTTTGAAACAGCATAAAAAATGGGTTAGGGTGAGGGTTAGAAAAATGACATTATGCAACACTTTGAAGCATATAACAGCTTGCAGATACAGGAAAAGTTTGGATTTGATTGTCAACATCATTCTATCCACATCTAATCTAGTCAGATGTCTCCCTCTTTGTGGATTAATTTCGTAACATCACCAGTAAGTGAAGATGAAACAGTTGAACGTAAAAGGGGATTCGTCTGACGTGATTCGTCTGACGTGGTGGCGATGGGATTTGTCGGACGTGATTCGTCTGACGTGATGGCGATGGGATTCGTCGGACGTGATTTGTCTGACGCGGTGGCGATGGGATTCGTCGGACGTGGTGGCGATGACCAAAGGATCCTGGAGCTCAAGCCATAGGGGCATGCGAGCGTAGGTCTTCCGCAGAACGAGTCGCTGTAGCAAGGTGGTGCATTTAGCGTCTGTTCGGGATGACAGGCTAAAGCACATAATCACGGCATTATATGGATTGCAGAGGCGCAGTTTGGCTCCTTGGCGGCCCTAACTCTCCTGGTGGATACACACTCTGACCTGCTCTCTTTTTGGTTTACAGGGTTAAAATGACAGAGGCGTGTGTGTACTTATTTATATGCAAATGCATCAGGGTGGGCTTCTATGAGTGTCTGCCAAATTATGTATATCTATATTTTTTTTTGGTCTTGTTGAGAGATCTGTACTCTGCTTTGGCTCCTATGTCAGAGGTGCTTTCTTCTCCAGAGACACATATTGAAAGTTGGATTCCACCCAAACACAGCGCTCATTGAAGCATCATGGTGTAACATGATGGCATACAGAATGACAAGTAGCTTAGGCAGGTATTGTGCTGCTGGCAAAGCACAGACTCAGTCTAACCACTATGGCTTTAGCAGTGTATTCATGCATGGCTTGGCTTTTTCAATATGTTTTATGGCTGAGTGATGAATGTTTGAAAGGCCAATGGAAATAAGTGGAATGGTAAAATGTACATATGGAGGATTGGAGGAGTTCTAGTGGATGTACGGTGTTGATAAGCAAGCTGAATTCATTAGAATAATTCTGTACTCTGCATTTCAATTATTCATTATAGCATTATATTTTCTGCATACCAGTGCCATTAACAAATTGTGCCATGTTCTAAAATCGTATATTCTCAAACCTGCCATAGTCAACCGTTAAATCTCTACTATTGGTTAACATCAGAGCAGATCTATTCAGATGAAGCGGCCTTCTCTGAGCCTGAACAACCATTACAGACGTTTATTACTGGGCTGTATTTCTATTTTTCTGCCCTGAAATAACTATATTTTATCAGAAATATAACATTGCCAATTTAGTCCACCAGATGGCACTGGAGTTTGATTAAGTTTTACATGTAAACGAAACGTGATTTAGAAATGGTTCCCTTGATTTGTTACCCCAGATGACAGAGTGGTTGCACTGTACGTTCAAATGTGTCATGACAGCATCTTTCGCAGAACGCATCAAGCACTTCTAGTGTGTCGGCTACACCCAATCAAATAACACAAGTTTTTTTCCAAGGCTGTGCTATACTTCTGTTGGTCATTGTTTCAGCTGGTGTGGATAAAGGGTCAACTCAAACCACACAACACATCATCATGTCTCTATTTCACGTGATGTACCGGTCTCCAAGACAGCGCTCTTCATTTATACTCACAAAACGTCTCTGTTCTTTTGCTCTTGAACACTAGACTTTTTCTTGATCATATTGTGGAGAAAAGATGATAGATACTGTACACTTATTCACTACTTCCCGGATCTTGGAATGTGAAATTACTAGACAAATTAAAAAGGTAGTGGTTTAGCTTAAATTATTTTCATCTCTTGTATGTCATATCTATAGTGAGGATGAATATAATGCCAAATATTCATTATTTGTAAAGAAATATATATATATATAAAAAATATATTAATATACGCCTCATTGAAACAGAACATTTTTCTGCTCTTATCATTGTTTGTTCCTTGGTTCAGGTTATTTAAAATTGCTGTTATGATGGAATGCAAAATATTAATAATGAATGTAGGATTTGTTTATTTATTCTCTCTTTTTGTTATCAGTACTGATCCTATGTTGATATTGTTATTTATCACCTATTTATCAAAGATGCATTTATATATATTTACAGTATTTGGGTTTTTATATGTAATAATGTTTACTGATTTTCGCATTGTTATTTATTTTGTATCTGTTATTTTAAACACAGCACCACTGTATTTCTGTATTTTCTCAATTTTTCCCAATGAACTCTTTGAAGATTTTGCTTCTTAAAAGTAGGTTGGTCATTGCTGATATCATCGGATGTAAATACTTTAGCAATTAAATTTTTTGATGAAAAACGTTTCAGAGGGAGTCAGTGGTTTTTCTGTATTCTTTTTCTTTGTTTCTGTAAGTTTAAAAACATTTCAGCATGAGCTGTATACATCAGTGTAACAATGCGGTTACATTTCAGTTATACCATGTAGCCAACGCAGCAGACTACAAATACGTATACTTCTCAAATCAAACTGCATACCGGACTTTATGATGACTTTATGATGACATTTACGTTTTACTAAATTATCTGAAATTCTTTATCGAAAGTGACTTATTGCGTATATTTAGTGCCTATTAAGGAGCTTCACAATTGTGATTTAGTGGCGCAGTGGTGTAAGTCTTTGCGTCAACATCTTGACACGGTATTCAAATCTTAGGTGCATAACGACAGTTCCGACGTGTCCAGCAGAGGGTGGAAGAAAGTAAGCTCAGCTCCGCCAGAGATGGACAAATAGATGACTGGGCGGGCGACCTTGTCCCACCGCACTTTCAGTGACTCGTCGTCGTAGGGTGGGGTGCTGCGCTCTCAATTATAGTTTTGAAGCCAGTGAATAACTTATCCTTCCAGCGCATGTGCCAGATATATTGTATTGTTTGAGAACGCGGTGTGAAAGCAGAACAAACACCAACTCACCTCAATCTGCTGTAGGATGTGGCGACCAAGCAAGGCCATATTCGTTAATTGGACATTATGAAATTGGGACTGGAGAAGAATGGGGTAAAATGTATTCAATTTATTTGCTGCTAGAATTAACATATAGTCGGTCAACTGAATTCTAGAGCGGATGTTCAACAGAACCCTTTGCCTGTGTATTTAAGAAGAGACATAAATCATGTTTTGTTCAACTGAGATCAGAGAAACGCAGGCTATATTGACGACGAAGCGAAGGGGCAAACATATTCAGACAAGCAAGCCTATCGCAGCAACGGGAAATTGCGTGCGCGTTCACTGGAGGGGGGGCGACAGTTTTCGGCACAACACCTGTTTTTTATTGTACAACTGTATTTTGTGTAATGTAGTTTACCTTTATGCAACGGCCAAATTAGGTCTGTTTTAATGTTATTTCTATTGTGTGCTGCTATTTATTATTTATTAACCTTTAGATTAAATAAGTAACAAACATGTGGCCACCACCTGCAAACCATTTCCTTGTTTTGGTTTGTCTTGCTGTTACCTCTCCAGTGCACCAGTTGTCACTTGCCACCAAAACAGGTGGCATTGATACACAATCGCTTATGTTTCCTAACTGGACCGATTGATATCCCTGAAGTTTAATTGACTTGGTGTTATACTGTGATAATTGCGTGTTCCCTTGATTTGTTTGAGCAGTGTATTGTATTTTAAATTAACAAAGTGTAATGGGATGGCCAGCCCCGTGGCAGAGAGCCTCGATCAAGCTTTCCAGCGTGCAAAACAGCGCCCCTATGTCTCCATTTGTCTGTGTTTCTCATTTCGTGTGGTTAAACAGAGTATAGCATGTCATACCAACAGGGCCAATAGAAACACGGAAGATACTTGCATGACTAGCATTGACAAATGGAAACACTAGGAAACATACAAAAGGCGGGATTTCCTTTTTGCCTTATGACCAGATGAAGTCATATGATTAAAAACGTTCAGTTGATCGTAATTCTGTAGTCTGTGTAGTCGCTGTTTTACCCCGAGATGTTGGCCAAGAATGAATGAATTAGGTTTGTGATTCGAATTACTATTTTTAGGACAGAAAATACGTATTGCTTCGTTTGCGATGACTTAGTATGTGGTTTTGCTCGTTAAGCCACACGAGCATTAGACGTGTGTTTAGCCACACCAAGCAGACGTTTGTTTTGCTTTGTAGTTCTGTAATGTATTGCTGAGAAACATAAGCAACTTGAAACAGTGTTGCAACGGAGTTATTGCAAGATTAAGTTATGTTTTACGTTGTTTCAGATTTTTGTAAGGTGGTCTTGTTTGCCTTTTATCGTTTTGAATGTAGACTTTTTCGTCTTTGTTATTGAATTTCAAATTGAAACATGGACATATTGTCTCTTGACCAGGTGCCGAATAGGTTATGTTTCGTCTGTCAGATGAAAGATGTGAAGTCACTCTCTTCTTGAAGTCTATGAGCTATTTCAAAGAATCGGTGGACAATTTGAACATAACAATAACACATACTACGTTGCTTTAATGAAAGCGCCCTGTCAGCGATTACTACTTTTCTGGATGTGTCCTCTATACGTATAGTTTTAAATGAGTTTTGACCCACAGCAGTTGACACTAACTAACCCAGGACACCTTTCAGGGATCAGCGGCCCTTTAACGGACCTCCGTCGTCAAACCACACATCACGATGAGCTCCGAGCAGGCCGACCCGTTCGGTCCGGACTACGCCTCCTGGCTCCTGCGCCTCCAGGTCATCGGCCTGGGCTTTGCCTTCTACGCGGCCGTCCTCCTCCTCACCCACCTGGTGTCCGCGGCGTTCTCCCCGACCTACCGCTCGCTGCCCGCTAAGGAGAAGGTGTTCTGGAGCCTGGCGGCCACGCGGGCGGTGTTCGGTCTCCAGGGTACCGCGGCGGGCCTGCGGGCGCTGATGGAGGACTCGGCCGTGTCCAGGGACCGGATAAGAGGCCGGGAGGACTGGTCCTGGTTCACCTTGCTGACCGCCACCGGCTTCTTCCTGTTTGAGAACGTGGCCCTGCACGCCTCCAGCGTGCTGTTCAGGTCCTTCGACCTTCCCCTGGCCACCCACCATTTCTTCGCGCTGTCCGGGTTTGCCGGGGCCGTGTTCTGGGACTCCACGGGACACTACCTGGCCATGGTCACTCTGCTGCTGGAGATGAGCACGCCGTTCACCTGCCTCTCCTGGATGGCCCTGAAGGTGGGGGGCGTTCGTCCGTCTACTGACACGGCCCGCGTTGTGATCCGTCTGTTCACTTGAGCCACTCTGCGTTACTGTTGGGTCACTGTGGGTTACTGATAGGATTCAAGTTGACACTAAAAGACAGTTTATTCATGGTATACAGAGATTACTGATAGGATTCATGTTGACGCTAAAAGCCCGTTTATTCATGGTATACAGAGATTACTGATAGGATTCATGTTGACGCTAAAAGCCCGTTTATTCATGGTATACAGAGATTACTGATATGATTCATGTTGAAACTAAAAGCCAGTGTATTCGTGGTATAGAGATTACCGATAGAGGTTGTAAATAGAAAGTTCTGGTTTTCAGTTCCTCTTACTGTCTACGTATTGGAGGGTAGCCATTGCATGGTTTGGGACCATGTAAAATGTGCAGAAATTGAAACGTACTCACATGAGGTTGTTAATCTAACGTTTGGTGCTTTGGTCCCAGATGATGAATTTGATCAATACCTTGTTTAATGTAGAACGTTGATCCTAATACTCTCACCCTCCATTGGTCTCGGTCTCCCTTCTAGGTGGGCTGGGCTCATACGGTCTTCTGGAAAGCCAACCAGTGGGTGATGATCCACATGTTCCACTGCCGCATGGTACTTACCTACTACATGTGGTGGGTGAGCTGGAGCCACTGGGGGGAGATCAGTGTTTACGTGGCCCTGCCCCATCGCATCCTGTTCTACACTGGCCTGGTCCTGCTCACTGTAATCATCAACCCCATCTGGACACACAAGAAGACCATGCAGCTCCTCAACCCAGTCGACTGGAACTTCAGCAACAAGCCGCCCCCCGACGGCCTCGGTGGGGATCGGAAGGAGAAACCCCACGAGAGCTGAGAGGGCCAGGTGTTGTAGGCCAAATTGCAGAGTCGTATGGCGCCTGCCCTGTACTCGCTGATGAGAGGAAGGGAGATTCAGAAACGTTTTTTTTCAGTAACTCTGGCTTTCTATTGGCTGCTGTTGTACATATTTAACACAAGGTCAATTTGTCTACTAACTGTTTGACTTTTATTATATTTCCATGTATATAGGACTACCATGTTTTATTGGTTGTCAGTGTAGGTTTCCTGCTATATCTCAAAGTGCCAGTTATGGATTTTGGACTTTTTTGTTTTTTAACTTCTCACTGAAGACAACAGAAACGGAAACAACAGAAACGGATCAATGACACTTACTAAAGAAAACCTCTCCTGCACAGAAACCTATAGTTGCAGGATCTGTCAGAGAAATGCCATCTACTTCTGGATAGAGGGTTTCCTGTCTTGATTATGAGTTACGTTGCTGGTGTACTGAATTTGTTATAAGCGATTGAATCTTTATCCATTCCTCTGAAGACATGTTGAAGAAGTGGTTCCTGTGCTGTCCGAAACGTATCTATCTGATCGTGGGGTTGATTTGACGCGTCAACTCTAAAACGTTTTACAGTGGATGATACAAAGGGAGCACTGAGAAACAGTCCTTTATTTAAATGAGACGCTGAAGGGAACAGAGGCTACTAATCAGAAGCACCAGTATTCAGGCCAAACCAGTGTCTTGTGCTTCCTGTTGTCATTAACATACTCTACCCCTGGACTTCCTGCAAAGATAAATTACGTGTTCATTTGTAATCTATTTAAATTACCAATCTCATTGGAAACTCCGGAAGCATGCTGTTTCCGAAGTTAAGTCACTTAAAAACAGTAATAGATGCCTTTTGTGGCCCATTTCTTTTTTTAAAACATGTTACATTGAGGTCTAGCAGCTTTACACCATTTGTATTTACTGGTTGGGACATTCTACTTAATTGGTGTATTCTCCTGCATGACCTGTTGGGGTGATTTATCAGGAGGGATCAGAGAATTATCTGGAAGAAAATGTGACTGCTTGGAAACGGAGGTGGACCTCAACGGAGGTGTACCTCAATGGAGGTGGACCTCAACGGAGGTGGACCTCAACGGAGGTGGACCTCAACGGAGGTGCCTGTGAAGTGTCATAATTGGAAACATCTATGCTTGAGGTGGGGTGAGGTATATTGTGAGGTATTTTATTATAGCTGTAGTCCAGCATAGAGGTCTTCTGGGTCAACGCTACACCCCCTGGTAACCCTACTGTACAAAGGCTCTCTTGTTTAGAAGAGAGGCTTAGAAAACAGTGAACCTCAGCAATTGGAACTGCTTATGACCGCTTCCTCATGACACAGGTCTTTTCATGGTTGGTATGAATACATTAATACGTAAATCTAGACACTTTTAAAGGCTAGGTTAGGATAACCAAATGGGACAACCACAAAGCACTCACTACCTAATTTGATCTTTATTCAGTGTTGGATATGGTTATTTATCCCCAAGAATGAGAAGAGGCACAGTCATCATTTCTTATGATGATGTAGTTGGTTTTAATTAGTTGCTCCCAGCTTTGTTAACCAATGCAAAAAAGTCCTTATGGGTTCTGAACTTGAGGCAAATCTTAAGTATTTTCTTTTTTCCTATTTATTAAAAAATGGTTAATTACAACACGTGTAGTTGAATACTGCTTTTGATGTTGTTTTCAAATTTTAGTGTCTCTTATAGTCTGCTCTTTTGAAGTTGTGTAATGCATACCATCATATTCAGGCCACAGATTTGAAACGACTACTAAAACTTGGTGTGTATTCACGTCAGAATATAATTAATCCACTAGATGGCGCTATATGCATTTTCTATATAATTCAATGATTTCTGAAATTGTGTTAACTGATGGGTAATCTGTGATGGAAGTAACACACATCAATAATGCATCAGATCCATCACATTTTAATGGACATCAGTCTGGGTTGAACAAGGTTCACCGTTTTTTGTTACTTGAATGTGATGTTGACTACTTGCTCAAGCAGAGTAAAAAAGTTCAAGTATGATGTGGAAAAGTCAGTCTAGATAAGATTGCAGAATGGGAATGATTCACAGTTATAGGCAGAATACGTTACATATAAACAAAGATACAAGCAGTGTACTTATCCACTATCCAACTATCAAGGTAAATGGTAACACTTCCTTTGGATGTTTAAGATATATATGTTTTGTAGACTATCAATGATGTTGTCAAATACTAACATTGATCTTATCCTAAACCTAACTCTGACTAACCTTAGGAAGCCTTCACTTTTAGTAGTTTGATGATGTTATGAAGATATGTATTGCCTGTGTAGGTGGTAACCTTTACACTCCAAAGGAAGTGTAACCAACAATGACAACATAATGCAATTGGTTTAGAGTAATTGTCACAATTCTCGATGATTTTCTATGACACGTATTTAGATCCTATATCATATTAGCGGTGGGAAAATGGCATGACATCGCATGGGACAGTTTAGAACAGTACAATTTTCAATTCGGTCAGGATTCACCTTTCTAAACGGGAACTGAAAAATAATGATGACCAACGATTTCATACGAAATAGCGTTCCAGCAGATAAAGTCCTGAAACAGTAATTACTAAAATGTTACACAATTTGTGTTAGTGGATTATTTGAAAGAACGAATCTTTGTTTCTTTTACGACGATGACTGATCTACAGCTGTTCCACCGAAGCCGCCTTGTTGATCACGTGGTACACAATGGAACGCGTACTTTATTCTAGGAGGTGAACCCTGGATTGGGATTGAGGGCCTCTTGAGCCAATTAAGGATCCGAACCCGAAATCTCCGCCAATGATTGAGAAGGAGGCGAGGTTTTGGAGTCAAATTGCATAGGAAAAAGCTTGGAAATTTCAGCAGACGAAAATGAAAAACGGAAAATTCACTCACACAAGCAATAGTTTTTGACAGAGAATTTTTCATACATACCTATAAGTGGAACTAGGAGCAAGAACGATATATATTAGGATTCGAAAGATGGTGAGTTGTGTAGTTTGGGAAAAAAATATTCCTGAACTAAAAGTGATGTAAATGTTATGCTTTTAAATACATTGATAACCAATAACATAAGTGGTTTATATGTATTTAGACCATATGCAGCGATTGAAAGAAATATATCTACATAACATGTCTAATACGCCTTTTCCTCTGCGAAGAAAGTGAGTAGTTGTTAGCTCCGCTGCGCTGTTATAACGTGGCAACGGCGAGTTCGAGTTGACTTTTTAACGCTTTTTATCGGGTTTGTGAATTAAGTACAGCTGACCATGTCAAGTCTAGTCATGTTTCCTGTAGGTGGATTTTAGAAAATTATTGTTAACTATGTTTACTTTTTCACTCCTCTTTAGTCTCACAGAATCGTTGGCAGGTTAATTACACCGATGACAACCTTGTGATTCATTGCTAGATGTTCTGCACAAACAGAATGTCTGAAATGTGTTGTGCCCCTCTGTTCTTTTTCAAGGGTGCAGGTGCGTGATATCTGGATGTCCTCAAACTCATAACATGTATTACGTACCATCAATGCACACTGTTGGATATAGGCCTGCTGTATATCCCCTCGTTTCATGATACATCATCTAATTATTGCACCCATATTCGAAAATATGGTGAACAGTAATGTGTTTCTGATTTTATAAACGAATCAATAACTAATATATAAGGCAACCGTCGCGGTGAATAGTGAAGAAGTGGCTACTGAGCAGAATTTCTGTTTATTTTGTTTATTGTTTATTAAGTTTAGATGTAAAACTGAGTTTGTGATTACGGTGTGTAGGAATATATATCTCTGAGCTCCACTCTATGCCTCAATGAATCAAGTGCTTGACTATTGAACTGGGACTTCGTAAACTACGGTACAATATTTTAATTATCGGAAGTTTAATTTTCTTCAAACTGTTTGGCTATGAAGTTTGAGAAACATGCTCCTGCATCTCATTAAACCGTAGTTTGGACTCCATGTGCCATCCGCCCTGCTGCTATAAGATGGTTTAGATATGGTCAGTGCTTTGATCTTCTCTGGTATTGTGTGGCTCCATGCTTGTCCGATTCACTTTGCATCAGTGCTGCAGAGAGTTGGGGGCCTACGAGATTTGCACACTACTGGTAATTTGCCTAGCAAATATCCGGGTCACTTGGCTGCTGTGAGTACAAATTCCTTCACCACAATAATAACTCCTGGTGAAAAGTTTTCTGGTATTTGGAGTGTAAAGGTCTGTTGGCGTGTCCAACTCCAGTCAGATGTTCTTCAGCTGAGCTGTCAGGTGAGCCCATACTTGACCGTTTATGACCCTCAGGCAAGCAAGGAACAGCCTGCTCTAACCTCAGTCTTTGACCTGGCTCAGTAGTCGTGATTTGGGAACTAAAATATAAATGAACATTTTGTAATATTATGTTTTTATCGTTTTGTAGTGATAGCATTTTGAGCTAGTACGTTGTGCCTCCGCTGAAAGCCAGTATATTTTCTGTGTGAGCGGTTCTCCAGTTTATTTTTAGATCTCTCTTTCTCTCTCTTTAAATCTCTCTCTTTCATACTTTAGCCGCAACCATAACATGGTGAGCAATGAAACACATCTTAGTCAAATCGCAATATCGTCTTGCCATACAAATAGAATCACTACCATTACAATTCGCCTTGTCGACTCCTATGTAATTGTCTGGTGAGTTCCTTGGCTATTGCCACCCCTTCCCAGCTCCTTCTCCTGGCTTCCAGGCCTACAAACTCAGGAAAATCCCAGCTAGTTTTGTTATCACCTTTGAAATAAAGGGATTGTTTCAGATTAGAGAGGATCTGTTATTTTCCTGATTGTTTTTGTCCAACGTGCAGCTGGGCACAATCTCTCTAGTTTCCCAAAGTGTGTGTGTGTGTCAACACCATAAGCCCATCTAGTGGGTAGAGGCTCCTGGGAAAGCCAGCGTACACAGATGTGGTTAGAGAGGAGCATGCCTCCTGTCTTTCAATGGTCTGTTCAATCAAGAACATCAAATCCTCCGGTTCGTCAACCACCCACCAACCACTGAGATGATGGTATATCTGTTAAGGCACAGCTGTGCACTGACGAACTGTTGCCTCGTTCCATTTACGGGTGGAGTGGACATGGAAAATGTTGACCACCGGTAAACATCTGTGTTCAGAGTGAACTTCTATGGACAAGGTTTAAGTTGTGACATATATGTGTTAGATGCTTTTTACCCTGTAGGTTGTGTGGCTTCTATAATGTCACGTCTATCAGCCACATAACGCCCTGCGTCCCGTGGAGGGTCTGGAGATGGTCAGTCGGAAGTCATCTTATTCCTCTTCCAGTGGGCTTGTTAGCTTGTCCTAATTTCAGGTTAGGATGTCCATAACAAAGACCTCTGATCTTGCGGTCGGTCCCATTGCCTCTACACACTGAGACGTTGTTTGGTTGTGATGACATGTTGGATTCTCTCAAGGTTAATGTCTGGACAGAGTGGGTGGGGACTGTCTTTGTCATAACTCAAAGTAAGCCTCAGTTCAGTTTGCTCATTTTCTCATGGCAGTCACCCAGTAGTAATGGGTCCCTCCACGTGTACGAATGTCTTTTGGTCTGCGCCAGCCACCTAGCCCAATAAAGCCTCTAACCCTCGGGCCGGGGCGTTCTGAGCACCCGATCCCCATATAATTCCAGCCGCTGATGTGAAACGCCCTGCTGGTCTTCTGACTGTGTGGATTCCTGTTTCTATAGGCCGGATGACATCACAGGCCGGTCAGAGGCTTTGGAAAGCTGGCTACGATTGTATTACTCAGCTGGGCTGTGGAATTCTATTGGTTATATAGATTTGTGTAGTTACTCCCTGGAGGGTTTTGTTCCCCAGCGTGTGCAGACCGCTCTGCCTTGTAATTAGTTAGTCCTGCTGATGAATGACCCACCAACGGTGTGCTGGAACTCCTGTTATTGCTAGTTTGCGAAATGTCCGTTATGATTTCTGCCCCATTCATTGGAAGCCAACTGACTGGCATACTGTTCTCCTCCTCATTCAATGTGGCGTTCCAGAGCTCCTCCAAATTCAATGTGGCGTTCCAGAGCTCCTCCTCATTCAATGTGGCGTTCCAGAGCTCCTCTGCATGTCATGGAGCAGAGGCAGAGGCAGAGGCAGAGGCAGAGGCAGAGGCAGAGCATGGTCACTGTAGTATGCCTCAGGGTACCTCAGGGTACCGCCCACTCAAGCACAAGTGTATTTGACACGGCTGTCTGTACATTCGCATGGAGGCCTGTTGTGTGTGTGGACCCATGAATACAGAAACACTGGCAACGGATGATTACAACATGCTGCCAACAACAGAGGTGTGTGTGTGTTCCTGTTCACTTCTGGTGCCGGATCGGTTGGGTCTGTGACTGTCTTGATACCACACCTCTCCAACCCCTGACCAGGACGATGTCAACAAGAAGTTTCGGGCAACCTCAAAACAAACCCTGGCTGCATTCTTAATCTCCTCTTAGCCTGAACTTCTATGGTGTAGTAACTCCAAACAACTCCTGTCGCCCTTGACAAGTTTTTTTTTTTTAAATGGTCTTGTCTTATTTTAACGCTGTAGTTACGTTTGTTGTGAACACTCTGTAAAACCGGCGGGGAACAAATCGGCAGCATTAACCGAAGGCCCTAGATCACTGTTTTCGTCTCTTTGTGCTCAGCAAACTACAGTGGTTTACGGGAGGGTTGCTGACTTGTAATGACACGCTTGGCCAAGTCTGTCATCAGGCTGCTCTCGTTTTCCCCTCGGGTGTCTTCAGAGCTCCGTTTGCCAGGGCCTCTGGCCTGGGGGCCACCTGGACATATTGTACAGCAATGTGAAGGTGGCCTCTAATGGGCCGGGCGGCGGTTCTGTACTGAGCCCAGCTGTGTCGACAGACCCGTGGATATGCCCCATGAGAGGACCAGGGGGTCCTAGACGTCACGGGAGGATGTTATTGGGTGCATCTAGCAAGTAAAAGATCTGGGAAGAGTAATTCTAAGTGTCGAATGAAGGAATCTACAGACGTAAAACCTGGACATTATGGGAGGCTATTTGTTGTGACTTAAGACTGTTGTTAATAATAACCTGAGTATTAGGATCTGTTAAATGACATCTAATCGGTTGCCTTTGTAATGAGGCATAGAAATACGTAGGCCTTGATGATAACTCTCTCTATATTCTATTTGGAAAGTGTCTTTCCTCTTCAGGAAGCTCAGAGTATATGCATACCTGATTGGGCAGTTTCCTTTCCCCCTCCTTTTCGTTTTCTACCACGGCTCATACGGTATTTAGGGAGATGTCTATGATTCACCTTTCTGTCAGCCATGTTAGGGGTGTATCCTTTTCTTTCCGGATCATTTGTGCTTGTCTAGATCTGTCCAGTTAATCACTTATCTCTCGCTTTGTCTCTACGTTGTCTGAAAATAAAGTACATTTGCAAGTACTTTTCTTGTGTGTTCCTTTCACCTCCACTGCTTTAGCGTGGTTCTAGTTTTATCCTCTAGGTGGGGATGATGAATCAGTGGGGATCCCATTATTCTTTGACAAGTCAAGCTTTAAGTCTCTGTTTCATGTTTTTTTTTTCTCTTTTGAAGCAGTGAATGGAGCAGTCTTATTAACAGATTGTTCTGTGTTGTGAGACTTTCCTGTTATGGCGTGAATGGAATTGTATATAGGATTTATTTGGTCTGTCATCGAGGATTGACTGACATGAAGTAGGCCATTGCGCATTATCTATTAAAAGTTGAAGCTCCTTATGTAATTAATTTGTTACGCAAAATGTGTCCGGCTGCAGAAGACTGCTATGGTTCTCAGGTCTCATTGTTGTGAAACTCTGTGTTGGACAATGTGTGATCTCCTGTATGGTTCTTTTATGTTGTGTTCAATGGAACTATCTGACGCCACGTTTCTGCCTTACTGTAAACAAAGATGGCTGTCCCTGACCCTTGACCCCACATCCCTCTGTTGACCAGTCACTGTCTTCCACCTCACAGTCAGCATTTGGACTTTTACAAGATATGCACTTCAGAAATGCTTTAATGTGTGCAACAGAACTCTAAATGCCCAGGTTGATTTAAATTATATTAGGTCAGCTAAAATAAATACTACTGACCTGCTGTTTGTAATCAAAATTTTTCCTGTTTCGTTGTGTAATTTCCAGCTTTAGTTTCATCAGCATGAAAGAGGATCACATTAAGAACTTTGGATGGTATGTAGACTAAATAGTAACATTGAAAACGCTGCTATATTTAGACAGACCCATTTAGGCAACTGTTATCAGATGTTCGGTAGAGCCGAACGTCATAGTCGTGAGCCTTTGGGTGTTCAGCAGGTGTTGAACATACGGTAGTAGAATATTGCCCCTGAATCAATCAACCAGTGACCTCATTGGGAACTGGACAAAAAAACCTTGTCAAATATTACTGTCTTTGTGGGGGCATCTGGGCCTTTCATGTACTTAAAGACCTGGATCTCTCTCAAACACACCCACACACACACACACACACACACACACACACTTCCAGTTGTTTTCTCTATGAAGCTATCAGCTCCCTCATGTTTAAATATTCCGGGTCTTTCCTGCTAACGGTAACATAAATCTCTGTAGGCACAGTTATCTAACACAACATTTTTCTTTTGTTTCCTGGTTTGATTTGAATTAGTTGAGCTTCTAATGTTTGACGTTCAGACAAAAGATCCAAGACCACGTTGCCCCTCTGCCCCCCCCCCCGCAGTGTGCCTTCACGGACATCTCCATTCTATTACGAGCCATCTTATGACATCCCTCCATGTATTCATACTTGGTACCAGTACATGGGTAAAGAACTGGACATTTGGCCTACGTGTACAGTTTAGTGCATCTTCTGACATTCCTCTGTGTTTCCAACAGGGCTGTGTGTGGTATTAGAGGACATTCACCGCCACTGCCAGGCTGCTGAGTGAACCTTTATGCCCAGAGGAACAGCCCCCAGTATGGACATCTTGGAAGACTTCCCTCCCCCGCCTCCTGAAAGTATGGAACGCCAAAATCCCACTCTTGTTTGTCTTCCTGTCGCTCTCTCTTTTTGTCACGTGTCGCTGTTCGGTTTTCCAAGCTGAGTTCGATGTGAGGTATTGGTGGTTGACTCCATTACAGCGTGTTCATGGGTGGATTTTAATGTTATTGGGCACTAAGAGTCTGTAGCGGTTCCTCTGACATCTGGTTCATATTTCTGTTGTTTTATGAAGTAACCGGTCTGAAATGTCTGTTCTGGTATGCGTTCTGATGGTCATCTCGGCTCCCAGAGAACCGTTCGGGGTGGACAAAGTTTTTAAGCAAACATTCCTCTCCCCCTCTGGAGCGTGTGGGTCCCAAAACCAAGGACTGAGGAGGAGGAGAAATGTGCCACGACTGCGAAACGCAGACAATGTTTCTAAGTATCCGAGCTCAGACTGAATACTGCAGAATCCCTCTCTTACACTGTCTCTCTCACACACACACGCACACGCGCACACGCACACACACACACACCTATGGAGAAATAATCCCATCAGCTGGGCAAAGGGCCTTGTTGTCATGGTGCTGTTGGAGTGCATTGTAAACCCGTGACTCACACGGCAGAGCTGAGTGGAGGACAGTCTACTGTCTGTTGAACTTATGAATTGACAATGGGTGCTGAGTTGTAGTTCTCCCTTCCTTCTCTCTGTGTCTCTCATTCTTCCTCTGTGTGTGTGTGTGTGTGTGTGTGTGAGACCATCATGTTACCAAGGCTCAGCTTTCTGTTACTCCAGGGCCCTGCCAGGCTTCCTATTGGAAATGTAATGTTTGTGGAAGGTGCTACTTTTTGCTTTAGTTTTCTCACCTTTTGAGGGAGAAGCAGAGGGTGGTTTGTTGGTTCTGCTTTTTGTCAACAGTTTACTCCCTTTTCCTCCACTGACTCTAGAAGAATGTTGGGAAGCTTGCACATAAACGTAAGCAAGATGGAGGCTGAGTTGCTGGGGCAAAACGGGTCGGGCTTTGTTTCAAACTTGAGTTGCTTAGGTGTAGGCTTTGTTCAACTGAAAGCAATGGAACTTGGTTTTCTAGGTTGAAAGAGATCGATGCTCCCAGCTCCTTTTCCAGCTTGGAAAAACAAGAGAAAGGAAGTGTATGCCCTGTCTACGTCAGGCTGATGGTCGGGGGTCTTCTGTCGTAAGGGAGGTGCCACGTGGCCGTGGGGTCTTATTCTGATTTGCATGGGGTGGAACAGTGTGCTCCTGCGTGTGGCCCTGCCCACAGAGGGATGGCCTGGACGCTCCTCGGACCATGAGATGTCCGTCACCCAGATGAACCCCGGCCGTGCTGCAGGAACAGGCTGATTGACAATTGAATTCTATAAGCAGTTCTGGGGCCTCATTGGTCAAGATTCGCGCTGTCTTGGCTAAGTGCGTCAGGATTGGAGTTGCCATGGAGCTGCCAGAGAACCGTTTCTTCTCTCCTCCTTGAAAAGGGACTTGAGCGACCTGAAGAACTGGCAGGCTGTGGCTTGGCTTTGTGCGGACCATTGGGCATTTGCCGAGGTCCTTGCGAATCGGCTTGAATCCCACCTGGACTACATTGTACATGGGGACCAAACGTCCTGTGTGTCAGGTCTCACCATCACAGTCTGTTTTTAATCAGTGACATGTTGGGCCTGTCATGGTGCTCAAATGTGACATTTGGTCTTGTTCCTTTAGACTAGGGAAAGGCGTTTGACAGGGTGCGTCACGTATATTTGTCTAAGGTATTGTCGGCTTCAGGGTTTTGATCCCCTCTGTCTCCCCTGGTTGATGGCAGGGGGCCCCAGAACGCTGGTGGATTTATGGCGACCTGAAGGAGAGTTGCCGTACACACATTCTCACAGAACCAACTGGTCATGGGTCATCAACCACACTACTGAATGGGCATTTGAAACTAATCTTCTAGTCCCCCTTCACTGCCTCCGACCTTCTGGGCCCAGCATGTGCTTCCATAGTACGTGGGCGTAATAGCTGGATGAATATTCATTCCATGGCATTGCAGCCCTGAAGGCCTGGGGCTAGCTGGGCTTCATCGTCCCACCTGGTTGAAGACAGCTATTCATTACCTCAGGTTTTATCTGCAAACGTTCTGCCTTAGCACCTTTTACTGATGTTTCGTTTGTGGTCTGCATGAAGGTCAGTGGTCGGAGAGAGCACACGCACGTTAGAGACATTGCCATAACCCCTGACTGAGGGCTATAAAACAGCCTGTCAACCCCTGAGTGAAACAACTCTGATTTAGACGAGGGTTCACAGCCCCGTGAAAGACCACAAAATACTTTGGGGTCTTTTAGAAGTCTGTTTTTTACTTTATCATCAGTTAGCACGCACTTATGCCGAGGGATCTTACAGGAGCAGTTAGTACGTGTCTTGCTTATGGGCACATTGATAGATTTGTCATCTCCACATGAGTGGCCTTTTAGTTACTGGCTAAATTCTTTAACTGCTAGGTTATTTACTGTTTGTGTATCTGAGCAGCTATGAGAAACCTAACATTTTCATTTGAAAACTTATAGGCCCTGAGGGGTTTGTAGCTTTATATGGCTGATGTTTTATTAGGCTGAACCTGTATCCATCCTTACTCCTAGCCTTAGGATATGTGTAATCTAACTGATCTTGTTTCTTACAAGGGCTTCGTAAAGACCAGTTTAGAGCTGATTTTGTCTAACTGGAAATACTTTGCCAGGACAGGAAACAACAGATATGAATGGGGGTTAGAAGTAAGAAGGGGTTTGCCTTTAAGATCCTGAATGAATTTTTTTTTCTCCAGGGAATTGAGCTGTGACAAGGGCGAGAGTTCCTTATCAGGAACAGTCAGGATATTGGAGTTTACCATCTACGTGTATGTGCAAAAAGCCGTAATCCTGAAAGACAGTGCTGTTTACACTGAGACTGAGGAATCTGTGGTATGTTAAGGAGCAGAGGCGTGCCGGTTTGTGATAGGAACTTCAGCCCAGGGCACATGGATAAAGTAGCAGTCTGATGGGGTTGTGACCTCCTGAAGCTCCTTTCTCCAGAAGCGGGAACTGTGGTATACTGTAGGACTCCATTAGGTAGTCCTTCGATTCCTGTGGATAAAAGGGGACGTTTGACTGGGCTGAATGTAGAGCATCCACCCACCAGTAGTGTCACTACTTGTTAACCCTTTGCCTGCATTCCGTTAGGAATTCTGATACACTTAAGATAGACGGAATATCAGAGATCGCCCTCCCACAAGGCATGTCAACATTTTATTAACCGTTTTTTTATTTTTTATTCTAACAATGGTGACAGTCTCAATCCGCAACACTTAGCTCTTCCTGTTACTGAACCAACATCCAATCATCTCAAGGGCTCTCGGGAGGGAGGAGAGGGGGAGAAGTGGCCTCTAACATGACGCCATTTCATTATTAAAGCATTCGTCCATTGAAATCTGCCTTGAAATGTACATTCCGCAGCAGTTTATGTCAAAGGAAGAAAGCCACCACTGTTTCATGGCCGTTCTTTTCCTCCCACTCATTCTGCTGTGGACCAAGTTCTATATACGTTTACAACAGAAAAGACGTATAGAATGTGAGACATTTTATACGTTTACAGTTGAACACCAGACAAGTATGAGATATGGGCAGGTCCATGTTAACTGAATGAAACTGACCCTCATATTACATAATTGAAAAAAGGGATACTATGGGTCTCTGATCTGTACCACACAGAAATGCCAGACTATAAATGTTATGAGCTTGTTTGTTCAGGCAGTTGGTTAAAAACTCACAAGCACCAAATAAGACTTGCAACCAACGGTGTCTTCATGCTCCTCAAGAGCTTAAGGCATGTATAAAGTTTTTACATAGTGTTTCTGTAACCTCGCTATCATATTCTTTTTCATTATGTCACAGGCTACATGATATGTCTTGGAAAAAGGAATTGGATTCATTTTTTTGTTTAGTCTCAATAAATGGGCAAACATTTGCCATAATGGAGTATTGTAGGTGGATAGATTTTAAAATCTACAACACAACAAAATGTGAAGAAATGAGGCTGAATGTATTCCGATACTGAATATTTTTACTTTGCCTTGAATGCTGTAGTGTTGACACAGGCCAACATTCCAAATGAATTAGCAATGCAATATTTAATCTGGGTTATGTTGAAAACAGACCCACCCTTTTTGCTAATTACAAACCTCCATTTGGTAGAGTAAGCCTACGCCCGCTGAGTGTGTTAATGGGCATTCGGCATAATTATCCTTAGTTAACAGAAGGGAACAGCCTCTTCTGTGAGGAGGTATTTCTGGTGTGATGATGCTCTCTGAGCATCATGGTTCATTATTAATCAGTCTACCTCCGTGTGTGTCATGTCGTCTCCCTCCAGACCATCTGTATGTACGCTGTGTTCATCTGAGTCTCTCTTCTCTCTGTGCTCAGTGTTGGCGGACGAGGTGCCCTATGCGGATGAGGACGAGGACGAGGGGGAGCAGTTTGAGTTCGACGATAGCGGGGATGAGGCCCCTGAGGCCACCCAGCCGGCCCCCGCCCCCCCAGCCCCTGACTACGGGGTCCAGGCCCAGGTCAACGGTGTGTCGTCTCCGCTAGAGGGGATGCCGTCAAACCCGGGCCTCCCGGAGACAGCGACATCGGACACGGCTGCCGTTTCCCCAACAGACCCCGATGCCCGGGCTTCAGCAGTAAGGGCTTCCGCAGTCCTGGCCACGGTGGACACGGACCCTCCTCCTCCTCAGAACTCTGCTCCAGCAGGTGTTGTCGCTGCAGGTGTGTGAAAACAAATTACCTGGAGATGGGAGGACGGTCCCCCAATGTCTTGCGAACGCTGACGGGAACGGCGTTCCACCACCACCGCCTGGCGAATGTGCCGCATATGGACTGTGTCATGCGGTCGGTCTTTAGGGAGGGTTCTGTGCCAGCTTGTGTCCTGTACCCTCGTTCTGCCACACGCTCCACGTCAGGCAGCGGGTGGCACCTGGCATTCATAACACACAGCTTGGCCGTGCCAGGACACTAATAACCTAACAGTCTCTCCCTGAGAGGAGAAGGGCCCACCCAACGACCACGTCGGACTAGTTCTCCCCATCCAGGCCTTTAACTAGAGAATCTAAAAATGGCTACTAGTGTCTCTGCTGTTATCTAGCACTTAAGTTTCTGTGTGACACCTACTACCAGTCAGAGTATCTCCTCTCCTGCGCTGACCACCGGTGTGGGTCCAGATGTAGTTTATCTGTCTCTGTTTAGTGGGTGTCGGTGATTTATCTCCTCTCATTTCAGGGCCTGAGACGAGGCCTCTCATTTTTGCTTCGAAGCAATAAACACAGGCGAGAGTGTCGGCTAACCGCTGAAGGATGGGATGTCATACAGGCCTGGAATTCGATGGCAGAGGAATCCAGTACCAAAGCGGTTCCAGCCCGTTCAGAAACAACGCGTGACTGCGTGTACTGACGGATGCTTTGGGTCTGACGGGTCCGTGTGTCATGTTTCCGTTGCAGGTCAGGAAGTGTCCGGTGATACCCCTCCCCCGGCCGCCCCGAGGACCACCTCCCAGAAGAAGGTCAACCCTTATTCCGTGATTGACATCTCCCCCCCGCAATTGGAGCAGCAGCACGGGACCGCCCCTTTCTCGTCCTCACCGTTAGAGAGGGTGGCGGCGGCAGGGGAGGAGGAGGAGGAGTCCGAGGTCCAGGACGTTCCCTCCTCCGGCCCTCCCTGCGTGCCCCCCGGCTACTCTGTGCCCGTGCCCTGTGGTTACGCCACTCCCTCGGGTGTGCCCCTGATCACGCCAGCCTACACCACACCCGTCATCATCAGACACTTCTCGGTGGACATGGATGGTAAAGCCGGGGTGGAAATGTTTTGGGATTGAATTATGAGGAGCTTTTCCCTCTTCCGTTGTGTATTTTGTGTTAGATTGTTCTAGAAGGGACCAAGCACTGAGGGTGTTTTCTGGGCGTGGCTTCTTCAACTCTGTTGCTCTTTCCTTTTTCCTGTGGTGGAAATCCCCCTTTCCTCTCTCCCCCTCGTCCCCTGTCCTCTCCCCCGTCCTCCTCCACAACTGACTTAGGGATGAGAGGCCATGACATAGGCAAGCTCTGTCCTCCCAGCTCCTTTTTCCTAAAGCCTTGTTACAAGGAAGTGGGGAACTAAATTTAGCACCCCACAAAACCGTGTTGGCTTGTGACAGGTTTCCTGTTTTGTTTTTTTCCCCACTGCAAATGATACCGTAGCACTTTCCAAAATGGTGTCTTGGCTACTCATGGCAGAATAATGATGCTGGCCAGCGTATCAGCGAGGATCACTCCAGTTACAAACGCTATGTTTGGAGTGTTTCTAGGTGATTTAAAATGTTCTGTATATTCTTAAGTTAATACAATGATTGATGACCATATACTGCTGGATTTATTCGGTGACACAGAGCCTATCATTGCAGATAATATAGCTGGTAATATATCAGATATTGCAATTTGAATTAATAATCTTATTTTAGGCACAATCAATGCTTATTAAAGGGCCTGAAACCACCAAGCATTCAATGGGTTTCAATGCTTATTTGAGATATTTCCTAATAATCTTATTCACCCTCGCAGGAAGATGTGGGTGTTCAAGATGTTTCAGTGATGGCTGCCCCCTAGTGGTAGAACATTGTTTTGTTTGTGCCAATATTAAATGTAATGTTTTGTTACAAATGGGATTTTTGACTCAAGGAATCATCAATGTTAAATAATATTCTCTGTCTCTTTCTTCAGTTACCGTGGTGGGCACTGGAAGCATGTCTGCGGACAGGTGAGGGACTCTTCTTTCATCTTTAGAGCTTCTAGATTGGAGTTGATGTGCCAGAATGATGTGCATTTGTTGTTTGTTACATTGGAATGGCAGATAGTGATGTTTTGATTGTGTCTGTATTCAAGTGTCTTCACTGAGGAGTATCCTTCCATCAGAGAAGAGGATGCCTTGTCTAAATGGGTGTCAGATCCTGCAAACACAGCATGGATGGAAAGTCTGTATTTCCCATTTACACATATGCCTGTTTTTGCATGTTTTTGTTTCACATGGCATTGTATTTGCTACTAAAGTAGCTGGTAAAGATGTACAGTATCCGTTTTTGATGTGTTCGACGCAACACAGACATTGGAAGATGTTGAGGTCTTGCTGAATCTGTCACCACAACAGCCTCTTGCACAATGCATGATAAAATGCTGTTTTTCTTTTCTTTTTTCACTCAAGTAAATTCCCAGACACTTCCTTCCTTCAGCTTCTTTTGAGGAACCGTCCCTTTTAGGGTGTCTCCTGCTTTTCCCCCGTCTATCCTATCTGTTTTAAAGGTTTATAACAGACTGAGACCTCAGTTCATTCAAACATAGTTGTTTTTGTCATTTAGATCCTGATGAAGTAATTTATGACGATGTACCCAGAGAGAATTCTGACTCCACTACAGGTTGGTGCTGCTTTCTATTCGGTTTCTATTCCTTTTCTGGTTTGGGCTGGTACTGACATTTCTTCTACAGTTTCTGGTTACTTCTGCATAGAAATGTCTCACACGATTTAGCATTTTTCATGCATAATCTCAAATGATTTATCTGATCAATATCTGGTTAGGCACTTCACCATGTTAAGGGATCTGCTACCAATATAGTGTAACTTTTGTTTTTAACCAGGAGTTGTTTAAAAAAATTGCTAAATATTTTTGAATCACTATGTGGATTACTCAAGATTTACTCTTCGTGTATACCCCTTGTACCTTCTGAATTTCATTTCATCGTTCTGCTTCCTTCCTGCTTGTCCGACCAAGAAGACACATGAGGTTTGTAAGCACCCCAGAAAGCGGCCAGAAATTCCTTACTGACAATCCGTCTGCATTCTCACAGCAAAACTGTCATATTTGCATAGACTCCTCCTTTTAATCACGCTTCATCTAGCAGCATCATCTAGCAGCACAGGCAGACATCCCAAGACCGTATATTACCATATTTGCTTTGGTCCTAAAATATCTATACATGTAAGCTTAAACCAAAATCTAAACTCAATAATAGTAGTTAAAAATAGGACAACCAGAACGTTTGAGGGGAAAGTGGCATGCTTTAGCTTTAATGTTACCTAAGGTAATTACAGTTCTGCCATAGCTGTTATTCCCAATTTTATGACTAAGGCCTTGCTTCATTGCAGCAACCCCCAGCATACCCGGGACTGTCAATGTCGATTTATGCTGTGGTTCTCCACCTTCATCCCCCCAGAGCCAGATGAAATGATCTACGATGACGTGGAGTTCGGGGAGGAGGGCTGCGGCAGCTCCCTGGACAACGGTTGGAGCTCCAGCGAGTTCGAGAGCTACGACGAGCAGAGCGACGGGGAAGGACGTGGGGAGGGTGGCCTGCCAGATGCCTTCATGAGAGGGAAGCCCCCCCAGAGAAAGACCCATGTGTGTAAACCAAACATTACTTCCTTTGTCCGCGCGTCGGGGGCCGGGGGTGTTTGCAGAGAGATGCACAAACAAGGGCCTCATCGATGGAGAAGCTAAAGAAGGGACTTTTTTTTTTTTTATCAGCATTTTAACAGATACTGTTCAAACAAGAGATTAGCAAAAATTTCACACGTCCTCAAATTTTACATGATTGGGGATGTGTTACCGTTCCTGTCTGTCTGCACGTTGAGGCATTGCTCCATAATATATAGCTCATCTTTTGTATATTTGGTTTAAAGTAACCCACCTTCACTTTTGGATTTGCAATGTAATAGTTCTGCTTGCTGCACGATATGGCTTCTGTAGATGGGTCCAGATTTGGGATGCGTGGCAAACCGCGTGTTCAGAGTGGAGGTTCGGTAGCCCCACCTACAAAGGAATGGTCGGTAACGCTTCAAATGCTCTGCTTTTGTTTAGCTTTCTCAAGATCTGACACGCTTGAAAGAACACTATGAGAAAAAGATGAAAGGTCTTATGGCAAATACAGTGGGGACCGTAGAGCTGCAGCACATTAAACAGAAACACGAGCAGAAGGTAAATGTCCCTGTCACTGTGTGTCGTCATCCTAGTGAAAATATAGCCCCTAACCCCTCCCTCACGGTGTGCTGTGATACCTCCTGGGCCTCCCTAACCCCTCCCTCACGGTGTGCTGTGATACCTCCTGGGCCTCCCTAACCCCTCCCTCACGGTGTGCTGTGATGCCTCCTTAACCCCTCCCTCACGGTGCCTCTCACCGGCAGACACTGACATAGTCTCCCCTTCATCCTGCTCTGATGTGTGGTGGTGGGTGTGTCTACTGTGTCGCCCTGTCCCACTGACTGTATGGGTCCTACGTGCCATGCTCTGATGTCCCTACAGCGTATTGGTTCGTTGGCCCAGGGTGGAGATCCCTACAGGGTTACCTCAGTCCGATCGTTAAATAATGCTGCTAAAAAAACTTGAACAAAATCTATTAACAACAAAAAAAGTTGTTCGACTGTATGTCTGCACTTTGTTGTTGTAGCGAGATATGCAAATCCAAGGGTCTGCTCATTCCCGTATAATACAAACCACCCCCGTTCCTAGGTGGTGCAGAGAGAAATTGGTTAAGAACACGTTATTTGAAGGCGTCTTGCGGTTGCCAGATTCCGTTGGTTTAAATTGACTTTGTTTAGCTGCTGTCACAGTTGCAGGTTTATTTGGTCCACCATGTCCTCCCTGAGGTCCGGCTCCTGTATTTTCATGATCTGCCATCTACTTTCTTTCTCTGCTAACATGGCTCCCGTCTCCTCCATTAAAGCTCTACTAGCATGCATGCCGTGTAGCCTCTATTTAATGTCATTGATGTACCTGAAGATGCAGAAGCTGGTGAAGGCAGCTCGAGATGGGACTAAAGATGGGCTGGAAAAGACCAAAGCGGTGGTGAAGAAGGGACGGTCGTTCATCAAGACCAAGTCCTTCTGTAACGGTGAGACGCTAGCTTAGCAGATGCTAGCGTGGACCTTTCTCGCTACCCTAACAGTGGGGAAGTCTAATGTCATTGGCGTGGGGTCTATGAATCCCCTAACGGCTGGTTTTCACCTACTGTTCACAGAGAGGAAATCGACCTGCTTTGAGGACGAGGAGTCCGAGCTCTTCATTGAGGTGGAGTGCCTCAACATGGAGCCAGTGCTCTGTCCCACACCCGAAGGGCTCTCACAGCAGCAGGTGTTGAGAAGGTGTATACTGGGCTCCATACTAGAGAGTGAGCAGAACTATCTAGAAGCACTCAAGCGGATTTTAGAGGTAAATTATTTACAGTCGATGCATGCCATATGTCCTTGTAGAAAGGTTCTCCACCAACATCCTTGTCATGGTCACTCTCCTATCAGCACTATGAAAAACCACTATCGGAGATTGAACCCAGGTTGCTAAGTGATCGGAAGCGGAAGATGACGTTCTATCGTATCCGGGAGATTCTCCAGTGTCACGCCTTGTTCCAAATGGCCCTGGCAAGCCGTGTGGCGGAGTGGGACAGTCTGGAGATGATTGGGGATGTCTTCGTTGCTTCTGTGAGTTGGCAAAATATCACCATGTCTGAGGCACATTTCTGCACTGAATCAAATTGTGATTCTACTGTTTTCTTGATGATATTTCCACACTAAGAGCAAAATATCACGCAATGTGAATATCATTATATTGCCCTTTTTATGTATTATAATATAGGACTGAATGCCTGGAGTTGCGGCCTGCTCCAGTAGAAAGGAACAGTTTGCACATGTTATGTTTTCACTAAGTTGATCTGATTTGTAATTAACCTATGACTATTTTGGTCTATACTGGGCCTTTTTAAGATGAGTATCTGGAAAGTAAATGCACACACAAAGCTGCTCTGGGTTTATGGAGGAAGTGCGACACAGTGGTGTCTCCGTTGCCTAGTAACCCGGTCAGGGATCTTCCAAGACTTAAGTCTGTGATACCCGTTCTTTCGTTTCCTTCCTCTTCTTGATGTGACTGTTTGAAGTTTGACCCCTGACCCCTGTCAGACCAAAACATTCGAGCAGGACGCAGCGTCTGTGTCCTGTGTGCTGTGTGCTTTTCCTGCACCACTGGCCTTCCTCTTTTACAACCCTGTCCATCATAATACAGCTTTCCTACAAACGGCTGATATCTGGCCATTACATTTCCCCCATTGGTCTCGATCCAGGTTGATCCCATTCCTGACATTGTATTGCTCTTTCCTTTGCCCGTCCCCCGTGTCTCCATCTGTTTATCTTCCACGAACCATCTCAGTTCTCCAAGTCCATGGTGATGGACGCCTACTGCGAGTATGTTAACAACTTCAGCACGGCCATGGCAGTGGTCAGGAAGACTTGTGCCTCCAAACCAAGCTTCCTCGACTTCCTCAAGGTCAGTCTCCTCACCACTGGAAAAACAAAATGAGTATCTGAACATATACAGCTACAGCGATGCGGAATGTGAATCTGTGGGAAGACTAGAATAGTTGCATCTGCATCAATCGGTCATCGGTGATTGTCCTCCGTTTTCCTCACAGCATCGTCAGGAAACCAGCAGTGACCGAGTCACTCTCTATGGACTCATGATGAAGCCCATACAGAGATTCCCTCAGTTTATTCTTCTGCTACAGGTATGTTTTACTGTAGTGAAGTGAATCCTATTTTGGTGCTACATTTTTTAATGGGTCCCGGTCCCAAGTTTACTATATACATCCCAACGTGACCAAAGGCCCTACTACATCATTAACACACTCGCGACAGCAAGTCGCTCTGGATGTCAGCCTCTGCTAAAGGACTTGTATTAAAACAATGTAATACACAGTTTGACCATCAGGCGGAGCCCCATTCTCACTAACCAAGGAGCTCTTTTAAACTTCTTGGAAAATAACCGTCCTCATGATGATTATGACCGAGGATGAACTCTAAGATGGTTGGAGGGCCGTTTGAGAAGAACCTGAAGGGTTTGAAACGGACGTTGTTCCACTGTGGAGATGCGCCAGATGTGAACGTGTCACCCCCCCCCCGCTGTGTTGAAGGACATGCTGAAGAACACCCCAGTGGGACACCGTGACCGGCTGCCCCTTCAGATGGCCCTGACGGAGCTGGAGACGCTGGCTGACCGCCTCAACGAGAGGAAGAGGGAGGCTGACCAGCGCTGTGAGGTCCGGCACATCGCCAAAGCCATGAACGAACGTTACCTGAACAAGGTACGGCTTAACACGCACGCTGCGATCGTCCTTTATAACTTAACGCTAGTGTTTTTGAACAGATCGTGGTTTGTGAGGACGGATTGCTTGTGTGGCTGCTGTGATGATGATTTGACCGTAGAAGTCGTGTATCCTCGTGGATGGGTATATAATGGAGAATATAATGGAGATGGCTTGAAGCAGGTTTAGGTTACTGCATTTTCAAATTATTTGTCTGTTTGTCTGCCCGCAAGCGCTAGCAACCACCCCATGACAACTATATTTATGGGAACCCACACTTATCTGTAAACTAACGCGTATGTGCTTATTACTTCCTATGCTAAATGGTCCAGAGAGTCCAGAGTAAAAACATTTATGTGTTCGTATCCACATATAGACTGAACATATGTTTACTTTTGGAAAGCCCAAAGTGAATAACCAGATGAACTGTGGCCTCTGAATTTTTCTCCCTTCAGCTTCTAAGTAACGGGAGCCGCTACTTGATTCGCTCAGACGACATGGTGGAGACGGTGTACAACGAGCGAGGCGAGGTCGTCAAGACCAAGGAGCGATGCCTTTTCCTTCTCAACGATGTGCTTATGTGTGCCACGCCCAACGTTCGGTAAGAACCACACTGACTCAGCACCCCCCAGGGTTTGTACCCACACGCCTAGCACCCTGCCTGGATGTGAATCATATCATTGCCTAATGGAGGAGTAATCATTGCCTGGTGTCCTGTAATTATACTATGACTCACTATACTACACTGCTAAGAAATTATGGGAACATGTAATTAGCACAGTATAACACCAAGTCAATTAAACTTCAGGGATATCCGTGTCCAGTTAGAAGGCATAAGCAATTGTGAATCAATGTCACCTGTTTTGGTGTAAATGAAAGTGACAGCAGGTGCACTGGAGGGGCAAGTGCAAGACAACCCCCAAAAGGGAATGGTTTTGCAGGTGGTGGCCATAGACAATTGCTTACATTTATCATTCCTGACTGATTCGTCTCTATTTTGGAATTCTGCCAGTGTCCTTGTCACTACTGGGGTCATGAAGGCGGTACCTGCAGCCCATTCAAGTTGCACCAGTAGTCCAGCTCCTGTGCTTTTGCAAGAAGTTTGCTGTGTCTCACAGAACTGCCGTGTCAAAAGGTTTAGAGAATTACACAAATATTAACTAAGTCTGCTGCCTCAGTTTTTATTAATGCAAATTGCATTTACTCCAGAATGTCAGTGATCAGATGAATTGCAATTAATTGCAAAGTCCCTTTTTGCCATGAAAATGCACTTAATCCGCCCCCCCAAAAAATTTCCACTTCATTTCAGCCCTCCCACAAAAGGACCAGCTGACATTTGACAAGGCTGGAGATCACCTTGTCACACCTTGTCATGCTGATTAAGTTAGAATAATAAAATCATTGTTCTTCCTCTGTTAACCATGGTGACCTGCAAGGAAACCTGTGCAGTCATCACTGCTTTGCACAACATGGCTTCACAGGCAAGAATATTGCTGCTAGTAAGATTGCACCTAAATCTACCATTTAGCAGATCATCAACAATTTGAAGGAGAGAGGTTCAATTGTTGTGAAGGCTTCAGGGTGCCCAACAAAGACCAGCAAGCACCAGGATGGTCTCTAAAAGTTGATTTCAGCTGCGGGATTGGGGCACCGCCAGTGCAGAGCTTGCTCAGGAATGGCTGAAGGCAGGTGTGAGTGCATCTGCACTCCCAGTGAGGCGATGACTTTGAGGATGAAAACATCAGGTACAGGCTGATATTCTGAACAAAACATCAACATTTTTAGTCCATGGCCAGGAAACTCCCCAGAGCTTAATCCTATTGAGAACTTGTGGTCAATCCTCAAAAGGTGGATGGACAAACAAAAACCCACAAATTCTGATTAAACTCCAAGCATTGATTATGCAAGAATGGGCTGCCATCAGTCAGGATGTGGCCCAGAAGTTAATTGACAGCAAGCCAGGGCCAATTGCAGAGGTCTTGAAGAAGAAGAGTCAACACTGCAAATATTGACTCTTTCCAAGTACTTAATGTAATTGTCAATCATAGCTTTTGACACTTATGAAATGCTTGTAATTGTACTTCAGTATACCATAGTAACATCTGACAAAAAGATCAAAAAACATTACAGCAGCAAACGTTGTGTAAACCACTAAATGTGTCATTCTAAAAACTTTTGGCTTTTTGGTAAATACACATTTTTAACATCAGTAAGGAGGACACTGTTGATTCCGTGTGGGTTAAAGGCATTCGTCATCGATCCCTGCGAGGGAATGTCATGCGGTGCCTCGTGTCTGAGCCCTGGGTCCTCCTCTAATCAGGTGCAGTGTTGAGGGCGGCGGAAACCCTCCCCTGGGACACAAGTTCCTCCTGAAGTGGAGCGTCCCTCTGAGCTTCGTCACCGTGGTGGAGTTTGGCTCCAGCGAGGAGATGACGGAGGGCAGCCGCTTCCACCCCCAGCCTCATTCCGGAGAGAAGGTGGTCATCAACGCCAAGCCAAGTACGTCCCTATTGGGTGACAATATGTGTGGTTTTCGTGGAATACAAAACACCCAAAGAGGTCCACAGAGTAGCTGGGTTGCTGGTCTGGACTGGATGTCTGGAATTCTAGCTTTTCTATTCCATGGAAAAAAAATGAATGTCTATATTTGGGACCCCTCAGCGAATGGTAAACAAGGGAAAAGTGAGTGACACCATATGGATGTGGTGGGTCACAAGACGGGGCTGGAAACGGTTCAGCCATTTTAATCAGACTGGATCGTTTGCTGTCATATCCAAGCATCTGTTTCTAGTATGTGTAGCTGACGAGCGGGTACCGGGGAACGCCGTGATGTGTTGGTGTGCTTCTAGCGCCGGTGTCGCGTTCAGGTGGTGTCAGAGCTCCATCCACAGGGGATACCGTATTAATGGTTAATGGTTATGTTGTAACCACATGATTGTATGCCTGAGGTTATGTACTGATGTCATTTTTGTGGTTTCCTGTAGCTGGAAGACCGTGACTAAGCAAACATTACCACTGCCTCATTTGCTCCCAGCTCTCTGAATCTGCCTCTCTAACACTGGTCGGACCCATCTGTGAGAGGCCCCCAGTCCACTTATTTACATCTCGTGCCACCCTCATTTGAAATATAATGAATGATTATTCCAGCCGGTCTAGACTGCTGTACTTCAACAAGCACCTAGCTGATTTTCAAGTTTGAAGGTGCTTCCTTTGTACTAGCCACTTGTTTTTGACCCACATGCCTGGGATGGGAGGAACTCGGTCCAGTGTCCGTCCGTATTGTTAAAGCACAGGACCCACATGGATGATGTTGACCACCTGGGCCATTTATTTTTATTTTTCCCCTTCTCATCCTTTTACTGAAATGACAGATTTCCTCTCCTACCTCTCATCCGCTGCCCAGCTGCCACCTCCACCCCCCGCTCCTCCCCCAAGCCTATTACCCCTTCCCCCACCTGTTACCTCTCCATCTGCCATGTTGTCCCAGCCTCTGATGGCCTGATGTGGGCTGAAGGCTGTACACTGTCGACATCTGGAACCTGGGCTGACGGAGAGGCTGACAGACGGCCAGATAGTCCATTCCTCAGCTAGGATAACAAGCAGCCAGGGGAGACTGGTGTCCTGCGGTAATATAATTTGACTGGATGGTGGTCTGGTTCAACTCGCTCATTTTAGCCAGTTGATTCGGTCACGGAGCTGTGATTGTAGACATGACTGTATGGTGGGGCCATTTCCACGTGACAGAAGTGGATCACGGTGTAGTGTGATTCTTCAATTTCTTCGTATTCCCTCTAATCAGTGCCATCTCGATCTGAGTTCTGGTCAACCATTTTAACTTGTGGAAGGATCCTGTCTCTTCGGTGTGCAGTATTTTCTGAGTGAAAACAACTGGTGTCCCTGCCTGTTAAAGAGGTAAAGGAACAGCGTTCCAGCGAATGATGTCACATTTTCCTAGTGTTCCCTTCTGGATGTTTGTGCGCTTACCTCACGTCTCTTTTGCCCGGCACAGCTAAATGGACTGCCCTCATAGACGGTCAGTTAAAGAAAGCAATAATCCGTGAACCTCTGTTCTGCTGGCAGACGTTGTGAAGGCCTCTCTGCTTGGGCGAAGATCTCGCAGGCTCTTCCAAGCACTCTGTGTAGACCGAGGCCTGCTCATGAAGGCCCTGTTGAGGTCTACTGTCTTATGGTGTCTCCTGGCAGGGGTCATTACTTTATGATCAGCCATGATGACATGTTGGTGCCACGCGGGGGTCAAAGGTCGGTGGGCGACACTAGTCCTGGTCCCAGCTGCCGATCATGGTCTCTGATACCAGTCTGGTTTAGAGGGCCAGGGTTTATACACTTCTTTCCTCCTCGTGCCTCCGAATGTTCTACGTCATTGTCAGGGCATGTTTCTATAGCCACAGAGATGAATCCTGTCGCATGGGTGACAAGCTACTGAGTGTGACTTATGCTTATTCAGCATTTCTGTCTTGGCCTGGCCTGGCTTCAAATGCCTGTAATCAAGAGAGATGAGGCATGAATATTTTAACAGCATTTGACAGGGCAATTTGTGCAGAATATATTACATGATATATTAACATGCTTCAGAAGCCAAGGGCAAATTGTTAATTTCATTCGTACATTTTTCTATCTAAAGAAGTGGCCAGTAAATATTTTAACAATGATTAAAAAGCTGAGTGGCTTGTCAGGATGTTTCAAAGGACATGCCTTGATCTTGGACTCTCCCAAGGCTTTTTTTAAGTTGTGTGATGAAGCAAGTTTGATCTCACTACAATTTAAAAGAAAAACAAGGTAGTGGTGCTTGTGTATGCTTTTAAATACAAAGTAGACATTTCTGATTGACTCTTTCTGTCTCCAGTGTCACACCACCTACGCATGTGAAGTAGCACGCTACTTTTGTGAAGTGCAAAAGGACATTTCTCTGAGGGTCTTCTCTGGGCAGCCTTGACGAAGACGTGAGCGGTTGCCATGGAGCTAGAACACTGGGGTAGTCAGTGTGAATAGCCATTGTAGAGCCCACAGAAAGTCCGCTGACAAAACCAGACATTCCCATTCCCGTTAACCCTTACCGGCCCTTTTCCAGTGGGCTCCCTCATGAGGCTGCGATAGGTCCCGTTGATGTTGACACGTCTGACTCCCTAAGCGCTTCCCTGCGAACGTGCTGGCAGATCTGGAGGGCGGGGAGGGTTCTATGGAGCTCCAGCTGGGAGAGAAGGTTATGAGCACATGCTGTCATTCTTGTTTCTCTTTCTGCCTCTCCGAATATTCAATGGTTACCTCATTGACAGACTGAGCGCTGCAAACCAAATGCATCCCATGGTCCCAAGATGGACTGACAGAAACACCGTGATCACAGTTGGTTTGGTTAGATGAGAGACACACACACACACACACACACACAGGAAACTTTCATTAGGTAGCAAGGGTATTTACCAAGAGCACACACAGGCTCTCTTTCTGTCTCTCTCAAAGACACTCAGTCTCATGCCAAATGAATCCGCACACGTTTCAAAGATCTCTGTGGGAAACCAGATCGACAACGACTGCTATTCATCTTGGTCTGGCAGTATGTCTTCTTTCACCTCGCATACTGTCAGTCCACGATAATGGCTTTTCCTGGGTAAATATGTTCAGATGGGATCTGGACTACGGGTTCAGCTTTGACAATGGCTGATTACTTCTAACTTTGCGTGGTGATGACATTCCATTGGTTTTACACTGAAATGAGATTGTTCTGACCTGGTCTGGTTGTCTCCTTCCAGATAAATTGTATATGGGTCCAGGTCAGCTGTACCAGGACCTGCAGAACCTCATCCACGACCTCAGCCTGGTTAACCAGATCTCCAGCATGATTGGCAGCCTCAAGGGAAACTACCAGGTGAGCAGCATGTGTGGTGTTGGGGAGCAACACCCGGTCACACACAGACGTGTTCAACACCGTGGTCAGAGTGTTGTGGAGCAGAGACCCGGTCACACACAGACGTGTTCAACACCGTGGTCAGAGTGTTGTGGAGCAGAGACCCGGTCACACACACAGACGTGTTCAACGCTGTGGTCAGAGTGTTGGGGAGCAAGACCGTGGTCAGTGTTGTGGAGCAGAGACCCGGTCACACACAGACGTGTTCAACACCGTGGTCAGAGTGTTGTGGAGCAGAGACCCGGTCACACACACAGACGTGTTCAACGCTGTGGTCTACTGTGGTCAATCATATGAGCTGATATGTCAATTTGATCTCTGCATGTCCTTTGGTTAAACGCTGCAATAGATCTTGTGTCCAGTAACCCTGTGGGACTATGGGGAGAGCCATGTCCTGCATTCATGCTTTGTCCGCACTTCTCTCTCCTGTCTCCTCTGCCGTAGAACGTTAACCCTACGGTGGCCCAAGACTGGGTGTCAGGTCTGCAGCGCCTCATCCTGAAGAAGGAGGAGGAGATCCGGGCTGCAGATCGCTGTAGGATCCAGCTGCAGCTGCCTGGCAAACAGGACAAGTCAGTGCCTCACCAACTCCAGTGGTGTTTTTCATACAGACCTCTCGGGGTACAGACCTCTCGGGGTACAGACATTAGAGACATCACAGTCTGTATCTCCTACAGAAACACTATAGTGTGTTATGTTATACCTTTCTGGGTTCTGGTACCTCGGATTAGGTCTTAATGGCCACAATTTCTCTGCAATGCTGTCAGCATTGACATCTTTATTTCTGTGTTTATTTACGTACATTTTCTACTTCCATACCAACTTGTGTGAGACATTGTGCTTTTTCTATGGATCCTGAACGCACCCCCGGGTCTACATGCACTGAGTGGGCTGTAAGCAACACACTGGTTATGTTGGATGCCGTCAGTGTTCAACACTTATGTCCCCCTTTCTCTCCCTTCCGTCTGTGGTCTTGGCAGGTCCAACAGGCCCATGTACTTCACGGCAGTCTTCAATACGTTCTCACCTGCCATCAAACAGTCGTGGATCAGTAACCTCCAAATGGCCAAGCTGGCTCTGGGTATGTCTGGTCTGGCCTCAGCATCACAGACCCGCTGCTGTCTGTGTGCACTTCGGATCGTCTGTGTTCCTCATTGTTTCTACTCACTGATTCTGTCTTTATTTACTTCAGTAGAGGACTGTGGAGGGGAAGCTTCTCTCCACTTCACTGGCTTTTTCCAGTTCTGGAAAACCGCATCTGTCTTTTCCAAACTTGGGGTTCAATTTCATACCGATAATTATTTTAAAATGAAAATCCTGTTATAAATCCCGAATCTGATGTCTGGGATATTTAATGTGTTATGTAACTTTTGGAAGCATCTAACGGTTTTCAGAGCAGCACTATCTTAAATCCCATGAGTCTCTGGGCACGGGCATGCGTGGTCTCTTCCTCGTTAAACGTTTGCAATGAAGCTCGCTCTGTGTTCATTGGTTTGTCAGAGGTAGATGTGTGTGTGCAACAACCTATCAGAACTACCTTGAATAGTTCTGAGGATGTTTCTGGATGTTTAGTGGGCTGCTCATTTTACTTCTACGTGGAGCAGACCTTTTGTTGACAGGCAGATTTTAATTTCAGCCCCATATATTATGCCTGAACCTTCTCAGTTGTAGTTGCGAGTCTGGGGCCCTTTTACAGGCTGACAGTAAGTGGCCTTCAGATTGCACACTTGCATAAGTCAGGGATGAAGCAGCTAGCCGGGAACTGCTGTTTCTGCGTTATAAGAACCTCATGGTATTGAATCAATTGAATTCCGAGACCATTAAAAAGTAAATTTCTAATTTGCACATTGGATTTGTGGGCTCAATTAAAGTATTAAGTGTGTGTGTGTGTGTTCACTGACAGGGGAGGACAACCTACAGGGCTGGTTCTTTGCGGAGGATGATTGTAACCAGATCAAGAAGCAGAAACATCCTCTCCTGCTCCGCCAGATGCCAGTGGTCATGTCCAAGCTCCAGGAGTTCAAGGTGGGTCTCCCCTCCCTGCGTTGTGGAGCACACAACTGCCTTCAACGTGCCGTCCACGAAGCCAAACGGATGTGGATCTCTTCCCGTTCTCTCCGTCAGGTGGAGTGTGCGGTTCACAACCCTGAGCCCCACATCAACACGGAGAGCACGGCTGACACGCCGGCCCTGGGTCACGGCTGTGTGTGGGTGAGGACCCCCAAAAGGGTTTAGTTCTGTTCCGCCCTGCCGGAGCCCTGTTGGTATGGATAACCCCCTTGCGTTGTAGGTGCATTGCTCTGCTAACTGAACCACATATGACAAGTAATGTCGCCAGAGTCGTGCTTATCAACCGCTATCAAAACGCCATTCATCTGCTCAAGCTGAGATGGGTATTATTATTTTAACAGCCGGTGACTCTACAGCAGATGCCTGTTTACTGTGTGACTCAGTTCAACTCCTAACAGAGTAGTAGAGGGTCTCTTTGCCCTGTGTATTTAATTCAGACTATGACAGACTAAAGCTGCACTCCTCCCAATGTCCTCCAGTGATGGACACACTTTTCCACAGGAAATGACTCAATGTGGCCTGGGTACAACGGGTCAATCCTCCTCCAGAGCTATTGGTCAGTCTGCTGTACATCTTTCAGTTCCTGAAAAGTGCCCTTAATCCATTGTTTCCCAACCTTGTGGGTGTTGAGGTCATTCTAAGAATGTTTTCTGTGAGCTATTCAGGTTTTTTTTTCTTCCTCTCAGGCCCTGAAGTCTATTCCTGTCCTGGTCATGTGGGCAGGAAAGGCCTGTGCTGCTGTTTATGCCTTTTATCCTCGTTCAGGTGGCCAGCTGCACCAATCAGATGGGCCAGATCGCCATTGTGGCCTTGCAGAACTCCAGCCCCAAAGTGACGGAGTGCTTCAACGTTGAGTCAAGGATCCTGTGTATGGCTTTTGTGCCCATGGAGCAAAGGACCCAGGAGAGGGAGGAGAGGGACCCTGGAAGTAGTGTTTCCTTAGTGGGCAAGGCCAGCGACACCCCGACTGTGTGCCTGGGCATGGAGGAGGGCAGGTATGTGGGGTTGTCTGGACTGTTGTCCTGTGATGTTGTTGGATAGTGACCTCCGACCTGTTCAGCAGCGCTGTTTCCTCTATTTGCCTCTGCAGCATAATAGTCTACAAGAGCAGCCAGCGGTCGAAGAAGGTCCGTCTCCAACACTTCTTCACCCCAGACAAGTCCACCGTCACCAGCCTGGTGCACAAGAGGCCGTTTCTGTACGCTGGCCTAGTCAGTGGCTCGGTGGCCACCTTCTCCAGAGCACCAGGTGAGGTCAGCTCCAATGGGTTCTGATCAAGGGGAAGGAATCGGTGTTTGTTTATTTTCCGCGTGTTCATTCTGTGCTTATGTTGATGTTGTGGCAGGTCAGATCTGACCAAGAAACAAGTCAGCCTTTTCTAGCTAATGTGCATTTAGTGGAACTAAGATTCATGAACACAATATGCTGTTCAGCCTCTGTCGGCGGAGGACCTGACCTTTCATGGTCTCAGGATAGACTGACAGAGGCTGCCCAGTGTGTTGACCTAGTCCCTGTGACTCCTCAGTGTGTCGACCTAGTCCCTGTGACTCCTCAGTGTGTCGACCTAGTCCCTGTGACTCCTCCGTGTGTCGACCTAGTCCCTGTGACTCCCCAGTGTGTCGACCTAGTCCCTTCGACTACTCAGTGTGTCGACCTAGTCCCTTCGACTCCTCAGTGTGTCGACCTAGTCCCTTCGACTCCTCAGTGTGTCGACCTAGTCCCTGTGACTCCTCAGTGTGTCGACCTAGTCCCTGTGACTCCTCAGTGTGTCGACCTAGTCCCTGTGACTCCTCAGTGTGTCGACCTAGTCCCTGTGACTCCTCAGTGTGTTCACTATGCACCAGGTACCCGGGCCTCCCCCTCTCCCTCTGAGGCTGTGTGGATGGCTGGTTGTATGCCTGGCTGGTTGTATGGCCGGCTGGCTGTGTGGATGGCTGGTTGGATGCCTGGCTGGCTGTGTGGATGGCTGGTTGGATGGCTGGCTGTGTGGATGGCTGAACTAGGTCCCACAGCGCTTGGTTTGGTTTCTTGGGAGATGTTGCTAATCTACTTGCTAGTGCTGACCTATTCGATATCCAGCAGAGCTACCACACTGTCAGACAGTCATTTCCCTGATCATACCTTCTTTTTCTACATTTACTGCTTGAATCTCGGTCTTTGGACTCCCTCTCCCCCCCGCTCTCATCCTTACATGCTTCCTATTGTCCCCTCTCTCTCTCTCTCTCTATCATCCTCCCTCTGTTTCTCTCATTTGTTGTTGTATCTCTGTCCAGACTGTCTCTGTCATAGTACGAAAAATGTGTTTTTGTCGTAGCTTGAGTGGCGCCTTGCTGATTATGACCCCATTAAGACGCGATGTTGAGACGTTGCCAAGGGCTTGCTCTTGTTTAAGTCAGGGAGACATTAATGGTGCCATCTGTGTGGGCTAGACATCATCATGATTAGAGACTCACACAGGCCTGAGCACTTACTCTACTACTGACATTTTCTGTGCCTTGCTGATCTGTCTCCCTGTGGGTGTGGGTGCCTACTCTGCCGAACCCTGGTTCTGTGTTCCAGCTAGACAATCACTTCCAGCTGGGAGGTTCGGTCATTTTTGGGGCCATGGTATCAGGTGGTGTTATTTATAGGCTTCCGTCTGGTACTTGTTTCGATCTGTGAGAGGTGATCCAGACAATCCATAGACTTTGAAAGACAAATGAAAAGCTGGGTTCATCCTAGCTTCCACTACATTCCAAATTATGTCATTTGCAAAATGCCTGATCCAATACCTGGCTAAAACTCCCTTCCCTTAATCGACGGGGCAGGCTGTATCATGTCATGAAATCCAGGATATACAGTACCAGGGTCTGCCGGAGGGTTCGTTTAAAAAGGGAAGCATTCTCCTGGTCCTCAGCCAGCACACTAAAGCCTCCAAGGGAATCTTGCATTACTGCACGTCTAGTTTGGGTCCATCTCAGTTTTACTTGCCAGGGAATGTCGTTAATATTGCCTTTGGTTTGATTAAATGGAAAATCAGATTTTTCGGCAACCTTAATGTCTGTCTCTGAAAGAAGCGATGAAGATTCAAAAGATTTTGATGGTTTAATTAATTTACATACTTTCTCGGGTAATAGAACATTTTAGTGTCCTAGTTAAAGCGGTGAAATCATGTGCTTCCTAACTAATTCTCTGTCTGTATGTTTATCATAATGTGGAGGGTTAGAGTTAAAAGCATTTTTAGGAACCTACCATTTACATTTTAAACGGCAGCAAAGCCTACCATACCAATCAACACCCTTATTAACCCTGAATATAAAACTGGAAAATATAGCACAAAACACTTTTTGGCAAATAAATACAATATGATTTGTCACATGCTTCGTTAACAACGGGTGTCGACTAACAATGTACCTTTGTACCTACTGGGCTCTTTTCCTAAAAATAAGATTGAAAGAAAATGCATAGTTTTACATACATAACTTTAAATGATTAGCTGGAAAGGTATACTAACACAAAAAATGACACTGCATTGCAGGGGTTGCTAAGCTGCCAACTCAGACTTTGGTTCTGAAGCTTTACTTTTGTTTAGCAAGGCTGTGACTATGTCCTGCCTGCCTCCCTGTCTGTCTGCCTGCCTCCCTGCCTGCCTGCCTCCCTGTCTGTCTGCCTGCCTGCCTCCCTGTCTGTCTGCCTGCCTGCCTCCCTGTCTGCCTGCCTCCCTGTCTGCCTGCCCTCCTGTCTCCCTGCCCGTCTGCCTCCCTGCCTCCCTGTCTGCCTGCCCTCCTGTCTGCCTGCCTCCCTGTCTGCCTGCCCTCCTGTCTCCCTGCCTGTCTTCCTGCCATGGCCCTATCAGGACCATGTCAATTCCATTCTGCCACACTAGGACTTCTCTTGGTTTAGGATGTGTGTGAAATAAATACTTCAGCAGAGACCACATTCCATGTACCCCAGAAAATCTGTATGTTTCATATTTAATATACTCTGTTCTAACGATACGAATAAGTCCCCAAAAGGCTATTTCCAGTCTAGGGTTGAGGGTAAATTAAAAAAAGAACTGGGTTTCATATTTAATATACTCCGTATATTCGTAAAGGACAAGGAATAAGTAAATACTGTTGTAGCCCACACACTGGGCTCAGTATAGTTTGATGTTGGTAAGGAGGGACATTGACAAGCTGCTAGTGTGTGGAAGTGAAAGAACTGGGTTTGTAGGCCCGCTACACGGAGGAGATGGAGGTGATATAAGACTGGCTGGCTGGGAGGGTTGGCACATGTGGAGTTTGGTCTGGCTCACTTCGGTTTCGCAGGATTCATCTAGCAATCCTTTTCTTCCCCTGTCCCTTGGGGAGGTGAAGTATATACACACACACACACCTACCTTGTGATTATTATAATAATAAACACAAAGCAGCATATTTAATCCCCCCTCAGCTCCTTGCTTCCGTAGTAATTACTGTCCCTTAGTCTCTCCACTCCTGCCTGTATGGCACTGGGACGTTCAATAGCTGCCTTTGTCAGCTCCTTTAAACAAACACAATTGGGGAGGCCCCTGGGATGTTTCCTTTCGGGAATTGGCTTAGCTAGTGGGTGTCTGGAGGAAATGACCTTCTGCTTCGTAGATCCTTGAAATGTGTTGATCCGTTTCTTAAACTGTTTTCTGCTTTGTTCTTGACGGAGACAGAGTAAGGAATGCTGCAGAGCAATGTGCCGGCTATATTTCTAAGTAGCCGGCGTTGGGAGCTTTGAGTGCTCCTGGTGCCGGTAGCGGTAGGCTGGCAGGAGCCATATGTAGGAGGTGTGTGGGAGGGCTCTGCTGATGAGTAATGCCGCTCAGTGCATCAATAGTCATTGTGAATCCTATGAAACCATCAATGGCCTCTCCAGCTTCATGATGGTGATAATTAATGCGGATGACATTAACAGAGGTTCTCTCCCGCTTCATAATTGTGATAATAAATGCGGATGACATTAACAGAGGTTCTAGCTAGCTAGTGCAACATATAATCTGAAGCACCGGATCCATCAGACTTGTTGTTGTTGCCTAGTAAATGTCCCTACACTTCAGGTCTTTGTGCTTCCACGTTTGTTGTAATTGGCGTCTGTATTACGCTTGTATGAGATTTGTATGAATTCTCTGGCTATGCTTGTGTTTCAGATGGTTTGTGGAACCAAGACTCTCCTAAGGTTGTGAAGCTGGGGGTTTTGCCTGTGAAGGCCATGATAGCAGTTGAAGACCACATCTGGGCTTCCTCTGGAGGACAAGTCTTCATCATCAGTGCTGCGACCCACGCTGTTGAGGTAACACCTGAAAACCCCCAAAATATTGTTCAACCAATGGTACAAAAAGTCTCAAAATGTATTTTTCCAGATGCTTTAACATAATTATGAATTAACATTTTCAACTGTATCTCTTAATACTGTGACAATCCCTGTAAAGGCAGAATAACTTTCCCATGCACATAGTGAGAGTGGTCCTGATACATTCACTTATTGTTGATGTTGTCCAGGCAAAGACACAAAAACTTGTGGTCTGCAGTTGACTGCTAACATGTGTTTTACATGTATTATATAAATATAGGGCAAACGTTACTCAAACATTACTTTTATAGCTTTCTATAAAAATACATCTTCTCCTGGCAGTGTCCAAATACTTGAAGAAGATTGTGATGACTTCTGTCCTTTGCCGTGCGGTTGGAGAGGCATGGGTGTTAGTAAATTCATCACATTCTCTGTTCAGATTCCATCCCACATCATGCATCTGCGCTGCTCGTTCTCTGAGGCGTCCCTGGTTCTGATTCTTCCTTAAAGTTAACGCGCTTCAAAACCGTGGATGTTAACATGTTTCTCCCCGCTATCAACACATTAGACTGGCCTGAGGATGTGCCATGTCTCTGTACTAGTGTTCCTTGGTTACTCATTTTGTTTGGCCAAATCTCAGTGACATCGGCACATGGCTTGGCACTGACCTAATTGTGTTAAAGTATCTAGAACATTCTAAGAGAGGTCTTGCTCTCTCTCTTTTCCTCCATGGCTTCCTCTCTTCTGGCCAGGCCCATTTTCAGATGTTCTCTGTCAGTCCCAGGATCACGGTCCGCTCCCCAACACCTGTTGTTCATCCTGGAATAGCCACCTTCCAACTCCCCTGCTGTAGGCCTCGGTGACTCATAATCCCGTTAGTGTCGTTAAGCTCATCACGGGTCATCTGCCTGTGTCTTTCACACTCTGGCGACCACTGGGGAGGAGCAAGTACGCCTGGAGTAGGATTGGTCCGTCAGTTTCCAATCTACGTGGGTTCGGTGACACACTACCAGAACCTGTCGTTGTCCCTCCTGTGTCCGGATGTTCCCTTCATGAACTCTTATGAGCAGGGACATCTCCAATCACTTCGCTGAAGTACTTTCTGTCAAGTATTTTTGGGGCTCCCAGGTCCATTATTTGATGTGAATTTTGGCTGTATTAACACAAGCAAGTTTTTATCAGGCTGTGGATCTCTGAGAAGCAGACATTGCTATTGTGCTCTGCACTACGTATAACATCCTGCGACTCAACATCTGACTTGATATTTACTATTAGGACACCTCTTGGATGTAACATGGAGTTTCAAATTGTTGTATGCGGAACTCTCCAAACAGTCCCTAGACGGTAGCCATAACAGCCCGTCACAATGGGATTAGAGTCATTGAGTAAACGATGTATGCGTGATCCGTGTCTGTGTGCGCATGTGGATTCCCTCTTGGAAAAATGTATCTTGAAGCATTCAGTGTCTGCTCATGTGAGAAGGCCTTCATGCAAATCATTCTGATTGATTTGATTGCATACTCCCATGCAAAAGGGAGTTCTTGACCAACCTGCGATAAACCATTGGCTTATCTCTGATCAGCCTGTTTTGATGGATTACTGGATTCTTGCTGGTTAGTTGCCAAGTACCATTATTGCCTTCAAATATTCAAAAGAGAGGAGATTCAGTGCTAAAGTGCCTGTGGGTATTTTCCCTTTCTGCCTGTGCGGTCAGTAATACCCCTTTGCCCCCCCGTCAGAGGCAGCTGGAGGCCCACCAGGAGGAAGGCATGGTGGTATCCCACATGGTGGTGGCTGGGGTGGGCATCTGGATCGCCTTCAGCTCCGGCTCCACCCTCAGACTGTTCCACACGGAGACCCTGGAGCACCTTCAAGACATTAACACCGCCACGCCTGTACACAACATACTAGCTGGTAAGATACGCCCGCCTGTCGAACCCTGACAAGAGACCTTTGGAGAACCAGGATTCCTGCTGGGTTGCTATTCAAGGGTTGACTCCCTCTGTTCCTTAGAGAGGCGATGCGTTGTTATTGAGCCTTTGAATATTTTCCCATATAGCTGTCTGAAGGCCGTGGGTCCTTACACCAACTTTGGTGAGAAATCCCAGTTTGTGGCAGACCCCTCTGGTCTGCCCTTGCAGGGGGTTTTGAAGTGCTTGTGTTTAGAAAGGCCTCAGTTACGGTGGCTGTGGACTCTGTAGAATAACTGCCAGTCCAGGCGTATCTGAATGTTGGTGGTTTCTGCAACCACCATGAGCTGGATATTTGGGTCTTCACCAAGGCTGTCCTGTATTTGCCTCAGTGTTTGGGCTGGAAAGCGCCTGTGAAGCCGGTTAGTGTTGTGGTGTCAGTTAAGTTGGGTGGTCACTGTTTTATACACAACTTTACATAGGAACGGGAGATTTTGAAGTGACCCCTTCAGTTTAGGGACCGTTCTTTGAGTGTTGAGGTGCAGCCACTTTGAAAATTGAATGCACCTGTCTGGTGTGAAGGAACATTTTACCAGGTAAGTATACTAAGAACCTATTGTAATTTACATCAACAACCTTGTAGAAATGTGTGCTTGTCTGCTCAGGGTTCAGAATCATTGACATTTTGCTTATTGGCCGAGCACTTCTGACCACTAAGGTTTCCCTTTAGACCTTACTTTGTTACTGTTGGTTCAGAACTGGATAACTGAACACCTTTTGAACTGGGAGGCTTTTATTTTTGTTCACACTCCATAGCAACCACTTCCTGAAAGCCCCCTCTATAACAACACACTCAAGGTGAACCGTAAATCATTATACAGCCAGCAGTGTGACTTATGATAATAATTGATACTGTCTTATCAACTTTATTTACACAAACCACCATAACCTAGTCTTTGTTCCTCAGTGTGTCTAAAGTCATCCAGTGACGGGATCCTTGTGGTAGACCAGCAATGAACTGTTTGTTAACCAGGACAGAGCAGTGGATCCTGTTTGACAGTCAGCAGTCAGGGGCACAAGTACTTTGCTGTTTTATCTCAAATATACCTTAAGCTTTTTTGGAGTTTTGCAAGTCTATCATTATGACCTCAGAGTTACGAAGGGCTGTCTTATTTGGTGCCTGTCTATAATTAGATGGCAGTTTGTTGTGTGTCCTAGCTGGTTGTGTTGGTACAGGTTGGACCCGTTTTGGTCCTATGCACAGGTTCCTATCGATGACAGGGGCCTTTACCATAGTTTCCTTTGACATCACACATGCAATATCTGTTCTTATCCCATCATGCCAATGATTAAAATACGCTGTTGTTTTGGGGGATTTGTTCTTCCTTCATTCTCCCTTGTGGTTATGTTTGGGGTAAACATTTGTGTTTCACTTGACTTGTGGAGTTGCCAGTTCCTACCACATTAAACAATATTTATTGACAGAATGACAATATTTTTTGTTGTTGGTTTACTTTTTGCTAGTTGCCACATTAGGGAATTTTCTTCCTGATAAAATGCATCTAGAGAAAACTAATGCATTGTACATAGTTTACTGTTAAGTAATTTAGCAGATGGTCTTATCCAGAGTTTGTGTGTACATGTTTTTACTGATGCAATCAGGTTCTCCTTAGTATGAGTGTAACATCCTCTGTGGTCAATGTGCCAGTTGTGACTGTTCAGTCATGAATGGTTAGTACAGACCAGTCAGACTGTGTGTGTAGCTGCTTTTGGTTGAATATAGCTACCCAGATCAGTGTTCTTGTTTTTCTCAGTGTCAAATCTGAGTTTGGATAATAATCTGTGGCTCTAGGTTTAGATGCGTTTAGGTTTCTACCGAATGTGTGGCCATGGAAACGTGTGTGTGCTTCTCACACACATAATACAACATTTTATTACAGTATGTTTTAGTAGGAAACCATACCACTATAACAAATCTGTCTATTTTGTGAGCCCATTCCATGTTGCTCTTTCACTATAATAACACACGTCTTGTCCTCTACCTTGGTAAAATAACACATTTTTGGAGTATGTTGGCCTAATGTGAAGCAATATTTGTGACAAAGTTGGATTTTTTCTAAGATGAAGAGAACCAGAGCAAACACAATATTCAGTTGTATATTCAACTGGTCTGGTGTGAAAAGATATTGACCCCCGGTTACCGCTTGTCACCTTGGGCAGCAACAATCGCGACCAAACGCTTCCTATAATTGTCAACCAGTCTTTCACTTCTCTGTGGAAGAATCATGGAAGACCCAGTCATCTTTGCAGAAGTGCTTTAATTCAGTGAGATCTGTCAACATGCAGTGTGACAAATATG
>JACXGK010000813.1:73188-88950 GCA_016801125.1 Novumbra hubbsi
CCGTCCCAGGGTTCTCTGGAGCATGGGCCGGAGGACGGCGCCATCTACGACCTGGTCAATGAACCGGCCCACGGCTCAAGGGGCAGAAGGCTCCAGAAGGTGGACATCAGCTCTCTACTGGTGGTGTCTGGGGGGCTGGGTCACCGCAGGGTCAACAAGAAGACCAAGCAGTCCCGCCACGAGGAGACCGTGTCCACCATTATGGTCTGGCAGATCCCTCTGCTCAACATGTGACCGACCGGAGACCAGCCACGTGGCAGCAAGGTAGATGGGACATGAAGGGGTAATCCGTGCCGAACACACTCCTATGATGGGCTGTTAAAGTATCTCAATATATGCTTGTCAAATTACAAAAATGTAGTAGATATAGAGGGCTTTTTGTGATTTTGTTTTTCTGCAATACTTTTGTACATTCTTTTAGCCAACATCTGAAATTTGGTGAGTAAAGCAAGCACAATGCAAGGCTTATTGGCTAGGTAGCCAGAAATCCTAATAACACAACAACACCGTAGTCAATGCCAGCATGAGAAGTAGTTCAAGTTACAAACTTGCTTAAACTACACTTAACTTAGGAGTTGTGATATCATGACAATTAGACAAGTACTTCATAACGTTTACTGACTGATGGCGAACTGGAGTGCAAGTAATGAATCGAAATTACCTTTTACAAAAAGTGATAGTGACCGATCACCTGTAATTGTGTATTATCTGTTCATAAGACAGTAGAAATAATAATGAGATGTCTCCATTCATATAATTGTTAAGCAGATACTCTTATCCGGTCCACACATTGTAACCCTTCTCTTGTTTTCTCTGCATCTCCTCAGAATGCTGCTGTACTACTTGAAGTTAGTAACAACTCCAAATGATGTCTATATCCGTTGTGGTCTGGCCCTGGGATCAATCAATAAACTGACAAATATTCCAGATAAAACATTGTAAACGTTTTGTAGTACATGTCCTAGCTTCTGTTCAAGTCAGGCATTCCCACTGGGTGTCAAGTGATGACATATACACTATAACCACTTAATCATGGTGCCAGACTTACATTATCCAATACCTGGACCGTTGACCTCTTGCCGCAAGATGAATTCATTGAAGAGGACATTGAACCACTTGAAAATATCCTTCTTCTGATGCCCATTCGTAGATGACTTGTTGAAATGTTACCAAACCTAAAAGTTAAACTGCTTACTATGTTCAGTGTTACTAAGCCTTTGTGCCAGATCATCAGTGTTGATGCCACGATAATTGTATGGAGGGTTGATGGGGGTGCAGTGTAAACAAGAGCACAGTAAACATACAAAATTACAATTCCTATGAGGCCAATTCAGGCAACGCTACATTTCATCTTTGTGGTTATGAACCATGTTTACTCGGACCCTTCCACAGCCAGTTGGGCACATAAAGGAATATAAAAGCCCTCTATCATTTGACCAGCCTGTCTTGAACTGCGTTGTTGGTTATTGCTTATTTGTTTGGAGTAGGTCCTTTGTTTTCGTAATGGTTCCCCTTATAGGTACACTGGAGCAAAAAGGGTCTTTGTAGTTGCACGGAGCTGTGGAGGGAGAGGCGCTGCTGATTGGCTGAGTGTGTTACTTAAAGGTATGAAGGGATTTCCTGGCAGGCCAGGTTTTCCTTTTATTCGAAATAAGGGAGAGTTGCTAACTGTTACCAAATGAAAGAAGAAAGGGTTTTTAATTGCCTGAATAAATGTGTCACTAAGGGTATTTAAAAAGCTTTATACGTTTTGTATGTACTACTGTTGTGTATATTAACAAATCTATAAACAATGTTTTATTGAGAAGCTTTGTGGTTTTTTTTTTGTTAATTGAGGATTTTAACCGCCACGTGGATTTTAATCCGGTATTATGTATTTTTTTTATAGATTATTCTTGAGCTGTAAAAAAATCTAACAAGACACCGCCCTAGCTAACGATTCAGAGATTTTGACCCTACCAAGACACTGGAAATTGTTTACACCCTCATCGTAATTACACTAGCCTACAGCACTAAATATTTTCCTCTAATAGGATTCGGTGCAGTTGGTTTAGATGAAATGGCATATTCCTGTTTAATTCCGCACACGTCATCCACCTAACAATCTGTGAGAAGCCAATCAGTATTTTAGAATGTAATAATACATTGTTGAACATAAACCTTTCGAGGTTAGATCTGTCGCTGTTTAGAATTGTCCCATCCGCGTTTTTATCAAAGATATGGTTTAACCCGGTGGTTTGAGGTTATTTTCTTTGCCTTTTTTACTTTATTTGGGTCTCAATCCATTTTTACAAATGTTAATGTTGAGTGGCCAGTCTCCCAACGACACTTCAGACGTCAGTATTCTCTCACTCTAACATGTAAGACATGTTCATTTATTTTCAGTTCTACTTGCGCATTTGTAGGCGATTTCAATTTATTTGCACAGGTTACTATGGCGCCGTAGCATGAACATGTTATTGCTGTTCAATTTGACTTCTGCAGGTTTGTGCTCAATTGCTCTCCTAGACCGCCGGGACAAAATATTTCATGATATGACCCAGATATTACACTATATGTAACACCCGAACCCAAAAATGAACTAAACCGAAATGCAGCGACACCAGACTTACACCTGTAAAGTTTGGTTTTGAGTTTATTCTTCAGTTGTATAAATTGCAGTTATATGTATTATTATTGTGGGTGTATAATCCCTTTTGTATGTTCAACAAAAACATAGTTATATGTCTACCATTTTTGGCCAGGAGCCTATGTATTCAAGGTGTTTCCATAACCAACTAAAAGCTCCCAACATTTCCTAACTGCAATGGCCAATGTTAATATTTATTGTATTTTGTTGTATGCATTTTGAGATTAAAGGCGAGACAGGCCAGCTGCAATGTTAGCTATTGTTAACCATGATCTACTACCAATTCATGTAGGGACAAGCTTTTGCCTAGGGTGCAGTACTTTCGTTCATATTCAGCTGGTCGAGACCTTCCTAATGCCGTTTACAGTGTTACACAATCCTGTTCAAATGTATTCTGGCGCATTATTATATTTTATGGAATAAGAAATGAAAAATTCTAGAATGTAAAGTATAAGTTCAAGGTCCCTGCCTTTATCCTTATTCTTTATAACATAGTTTTAAATTAATAGCTAACTGTAATGAAATGTACTGTATAGTGTCAACTGGAAAAACAAATTGTTTTTGTTTGTATTTCTTATGACTGCTCTTTCTTAGAGTACATTTTAAGTTGGCTGCAAGCTGTATATGTTAGCCGGTGGAGGTATAAGAATCAGTCATCTCTATAGCACAGTGAATGTAGGACCTTGTTTCATGTTCAATATTGTGACATGCCTGGATTCTAACCTCTGTATAACACTTCATTGTAATGTGATACGGTCCAGCACATGCTCAGAATATTGTGGTGTAACACCCCCTTCTCAATATGGTTTAAAATACAAGATACCTTTTTGCTTTGTCACAAGGATAGACTCTTGCTTTGTCACATTGCGCAAGGAAATCCCAGGAATGTATTGTCTGGGTGTAAGACAAGAGGTAATACAGTATATGTGAGATGGCCTTGACTCACACACACACACACTGTGTTGTTTTCATCTATGTATTCCCTAAACTTAACCGAACCTTTTTAGCCAAACCTTAACACCCAAACTCAACCAAGCCTTAATGCCTAAACCCACATTTTTAAACTTAAAAGACACAACTGGCCTGAGAGAGCTGGTTGCCATGGCATTTTCGATCAGTGTTGTTCTTTTCATGGAAAGCAGCAGCAAGTACATTTTAATGTGGACAAGGCCTACAGGGGTCTTTAGAATTACAACACCCCACAAGGAAACATGCGCCTGTCGGTTTTCTAGTGAACAGCTGAATGATTTGTAGCCAGTTGGATTTGATTTCAAAGTAGGCTAGTAGGTAGAGGCATACAAGTTACTCTGTCATTGCGACACAAACACACACACACACACACACACACATTTATTGCACTGCCCGGAAATAACTTTTTTGTTTCGACCTCAAAATGTATGTCATGACAATAACTTATTCTCAACCTTTAACGCTAACTGAAAAAAGTATGAGAAAGTAATAAAGCACTAGGGGTATATGGCCATACAAACGCTATTTCCTAGCACCGTGTTGCGTTTCATGTAAGGTCGCCCCTTATCGTTTTTACATTTTAGTCACTTAGCTAGGTGTAGATAAGTACTTCTGCTATCGTAAATGTCATCCTGGATAAGTACTGCTAAGTGTGTCTGTTTTATTTGCCATATGTGCCACACCCATTTTTTTTTTTAAATATAGGTTGTTTCGGTTCGCTTGGTCAGTGGTTTCCTGAGTGTTTCTAAAGGTAGAAACATTTTACTTATTTTGATGTATCCTTTGGTCTCGCGTTGAGAAACATTATGTGGAAATATTCTTTTTTATACCGGTGCCAATATAAAGTTTTTCATGGCACGTCTTTCTTTAGACAACGAATTATGATTCAACTGTTACTGGCCTTAAAACATTCTCTTCCAGTTGTCCTTGCTATCTGGAGAAAAAAAACTTGATACCAACGGTAGTTAACCACAGCCAAAACGACGTTGATTAATATTCATGAAGTCTTTACCTAAACTCGCTTTGTTGTTGCTAAAACCATTACTTTAACATGTATAGGTGGCGTGGCATAATTCGTCTTAGTCACACACGCCACAGGCATCGTTAGGGTCTGAAAACTCAATGATAAAAACAGAGGGTGAGAAACGGTGAGAACTAAACTATGGGGTAAGTGAAGTATTATGGGGGGTTACAATTGAACTGGCTTCTACCATGACGGGGCGATATAAAGTAATATGGAATTCAAATGCAAGTCCTCTTAAAAGCAAATGTACGTACAGATACAATGACATCTTTCTCTCTTGATATCTTGGGAACACATTTGGCGTGTTTGAAGGAATGTCGCATCTTCACCTCCGGTTGCCCCCAGCGCGTGCGGGCTGCGTGCGCAGCTGATGGGGATATCTGTGTGCGTGTGTGTGTGTTTAGTTACTGAAAGGAGGTGTGGTCTAGATCAATAACTGACTGTAACATTACTGTACAATTCTAAACACTCGCAGTTGCGGAAACGGTGTACACTTGACTGATTCTTTTAAACCGTGTTGGGGGGGGGGAATTAGCAAACATTTAATGCTTAGTATTCAGTGCAGACACATTTTAAAGCTGCAGGAGTAAAACGACTTCACGACATTGCTCGTGGATAGCCTGGAATACTGAGTCCTGAATTGTTCGTTTTTGCTCCTAGGACGTCGATGCAGGCTACAGTGGAATGTCTCTTGATATTTTTGTTTTTAAAGCAATAACAAAGATTCGTTTTCGCGAAGACATTGTGTTCTGAAGCTTGATTAACATGTGATATGTCTCCAAATGGACGTGGAATAAGGGACGTCTACTTATAAAAAAAAACATACCTATACATTTCGGAGAAAAGACAGCGGTCTCGCATTTTCGAGATTCTCCAGTTTTCAGAATCGGGAGATGTCTTACATAACGGGGCTCAGCGCGTATTTTTGAGACTGATGAGACCGGTTTGTTGAACCGTGTTGGCTGATTCACAACAAAAACGTAAGTAAGCAACGACGATAACAGTCATGCTATTAGGGTAAACGTTTTCTATCAGTCGAGAGTCTTTTCCATTTTTAATGATTAACCAGCTCGCACATTAAGCCTAGACTTGAATAATAGCACGAGTAACAATTTATTGAGGACTGCGTTCTCAATTTATATTTCAAAACGTCATTACGAAATGATTTCAGTGAATCATGAATCCGTTTCTACTTGTTATTGCTGATTTTAGCGCAATGAGCATGCGGCGGATTTCCTCTTCCATCAAATTCAGGATTATTCCACTGTAGTAGGCTATCGCGGTCACTCAGAGTGGTGCCCACTGAGCATGCGCACTACATTTCGGTCGCCACTGGACAGCGATTATCACTAAAAGGTGTTGCATGTGGAGTAACGGCGCCCCTCAGAGTATCCAAGTAGCACAGGCAAAATCTTCTAAATGCTTTAAATTCTGTTAAACTTCCTTCTTTTTTTTTTAACATGGCTTTCATTTTTCAGGATATATTTTAGCTTCAGCCCTAAATTGTACAAGGTAGAAGGGACAAGACCTGCCCAGACTTGGAGTGATTCCAGAAGACTCAAATTACCCTTACCATGATACCTGAGGTTCTGGACAAACAGAAGCTTTGAAAATACAGGATGACCGACAGACAGAGGCAGGGAGGAGGGATTCACACGGTGGAGGCAGATGTCATCTTTCACCACCCTGTCTGCTCGGACCTTCTTTCTTCCCCCTCGGGTGAAGACTGTGGCGTCTGTCCCCTACCACGGCCTCACCACAGGAATGCTAATTCCCCGGACTTGGGTTTTGTACTGGACGACCAGGGATTCTGCCGACAGAGCACGCCGGTTACAAGGGAGTTTTTATTGGATGGCGCGGCAGTGATTGGGAATCATCCCTTAGATCGTCAACAGGGCGATGGATCCTACGTTTCCAACACGGATCAGTTTAACACTACCGATCTCCCCCGTCAACCAGACACGTATCAAATGCCCAAGCTTGATGCTGGTATAGACCAGAACTGTGCTCATGGAAGAAATGGTATCAGGGAGGATATGAACTGGGCGATGGCTAATGTTTCCGATAGCGAGGGACCCTCTCTCTGCTTCAAAGGAGAGGCCAGAGAGGAGGCGGAGGGAAGCCCGTCCCTCTGCAGCGAGAGCAGAGTGAAGAGCCCGTGTCACATCACTGATGTCACCGCCGAGCAGGGCGCCGCGCCTGACACTCATTGCATCACCGCGAGCAACCAGCCACCCGTACAAGAGCGGTCCAGCCACAGCACTCCCACAGATTCCACACCGCGCGAAGAGTCCGGGCTCTCGGCAGGCCCAGGGCACGGGCACGGCTGTGCAGACGGCGGGGCTCGAATCTCAACGCCAAAAGAGGAGCCGGATATAGTGATCGAAGTCGGCGGCGAGAAGCTCAGTGCACACAAGTCGGTCCTGGCGGGGAAGAGTGACTATTTCAAGGCGCGTCAGTCCAGGGACATCCTGAAAGTGAAAGGGCTGAAGTACCAGACGCTGAGCATCCTGATAGACTACATCTACACCTCCCGGATGAATGTACACAAGGGCAATGTAGTGGAGGTGATCACCGGAGCGAAGATCTTACAGATCCCGTGTGCTGTCCAGGCCGCCATGGACACCATGTCCGAGCAGGTGACCGCAGAGAACTGCTACGAGATTTTAAGCATCGCTAAGAAACAACGACTCGGCGAGCTGAAGGAGACGGCCTACCGCTTCATGAGCGACAACTTCCTCCAGATCCTCCGGGAGCCGGCTGTGTATGGGCGCCTGACGGGGTCCGAGAGGGACCTGGTCCTGAAGAAGAGGATGGAGGGGAAGATGTCCCTGATGGTCGCAGAGATCAACGACCTGTTCGACCGCGTCGGGAGCCAACCTCAGAGCCGGTGTAACAGTCGACCACAGAGCCCCCTGTCCGTGGCGTCCTCAGAGGAGAACCACATGATCTACTACTTCAACGAGGCAGCCAACGACTGGAGACCTCTGACCGTGATGCCGGACGACATTAACACCCGGGGCTGTGGGATCTGCACCATGTACAACTACCTGTTTGTGGCCGGGGGAATAAAGGGTTACGGGGACACGGGGAGGGTCTCCGACCGGGTGTTCTGTTACAACCCCGTCAACAACCGCTGGAGCGAGGTTCGCCCACTCAACCAGGCACGGTCGCAGCTCAAGCTGGTGTCTATGGAGGGCAACTTGTACGCCATAGGGGGGGAGTGTTTGTTCACGGTGGAGAGGTACGACCCTCGGACCGACCGGTGGACCATGGTGGCCCCTTTGCCGAAAGGGGCCTTCGCGGTGGCCCACGAGGCCACCACCTGCAACGGGGAGCTCTACGTCTCCGGCGGGTCCCTGTTCTACCGCCTCCTGAGGTACGACGCCAAGGGGGACGAGTGGCAGGAGTGCCCCTACAACAACAGCCGGAAGAAGTCCTCCGACATGGTGGCACTGAGAAGCTTCATCTACCGGTTCGACGTCAGCCGCGAGCAGGGCGTCGCCGTGTTCAAGTACAACACCATCGTGAAAATGTGGCATGACTGCGCGTGGCAGCGAGAGGGCAGCCCGCTGCCGTTCAGGTGTGCCGTGGTGGGGAACCGCATCTACTGCGTGAACAAGACTCAGACCCTGCAGTTCGTGGTGGAGGAGGACGCGTCTTACTTCGTAGAGGAGCCTCTGAGGCCGCCCCCGGAAGCCAAGGGCGTGCTGTTCCCCTTTGTCCTCCGTCTGCCGGAAAAGACGGAGAGATTTGTGTGACGTCGCCCATCGATAGAACGTAGTGGACCCTTAAGATATCACGCGTTTCTAACGTGACGGCTTGGTTCCCCCCCCCCCCCCCCCCCCCCCCGCCGCGCGCGTCCAGTTTACCTGCTTGTACTGGAATATGTTTCTGTGCATGTCGAGTTACGGTCTTTGCAGGACGAGCCTTAATAAGGACTGCTTTTACATGTTGGATGAGTGCAACTTTAAAAACATCAATGCGTTGGTTTGTACATAATGAAGTGGGACGGTAGTTTCTTTGTGCATGTGTTTAGTTGGAATTGTGCACTTTTTGTAGTCGCAGATATTGTTTTAAATAGTGTTGGCAAGTTGGAACAGTGCGAATGAGGGGAAAGTTGAAGGATGTTCTTACTGACACAGCAGGTACACACAGTCCCTATGCAAAGAAAACAAGCTAAGTATCTGTTACAGCACAAGGCTTCTATAATAGGCCTAGTTATTCAACAGTAAGAAGGCCATTAGATTAGATGATCTCATATCTTTTACAGTTGTTGTTCTACCATTCAAGACCCCCGATGCACAATGCTAAAAAGCACAAAGCACTTATTATCCATTTGAAGCCAGCACCCACCTATTCATTCAGCCTACCAGGCTGTGTCAAGGTTAACATTCCTCTTTTATTTGAGGGGGTGGTTTTGCAGACCAAGATTATGTTTTTTTGTGTCTGCGAACAGCCCTTCGAGTTCAGTTAAGTTCTAACCCCTCATACCTTTTAGTTTTGGAGTGCACAAATCAAAACCTGTTCAGTACAATAGTGTTTTTTGTGACAGCTCCCGGGGCTGGTATTTAAAAGGTTATCCTTTGATTACGCCTATCGAATAGGAAAAGATGCATAGAAATACAATTATGAATGGCCATTAAAGTAATTGATCTGTCATATCTTTTCATTTTATTTCAATAAATGTTTTCCTATCAAATTGTACCCAGAGTAAACCGTCTTTTATAGACCGGGTGGTTCTAATCCCGAATGCTGATTGACTAATAGCTATAGTAAATTAGTCAGTACATCACTGACATTGTTCTCCTCTAATTAAATTGGAGCAATAAGACATCTCAGGGGTTTGTGACTTATTGCAAATATACCATGGCTAAATGCTGTGTCCAGGCATTCTGGTCTCAGCAGTGGTATATTAGCCATGTACCAGAACCTCTCGTGCCTTATTGCTTACATATTCCACAGCAATCCACATTCAGGATTCATGCCACACAGTTTATACGCAAAAATGTATCAATGGGACTGTGAAAGAAGGATGCTACACTGGCTGCTGCACAGTTTTGTGAAGAGTAATTATGCCCTATGCAGGACAGTAACATGTGTTTTGTCTTGCTAATGGGAATGCTAAGTAATTTATGTGCCAGCACTAGCCCAATTCCTCTAACATGTTTTCTATTCATATCCTGTCCTGATATTGACTCAATCTTGTCTGTTTACACTTTTAGGTTCACAATGTGTCTTTTTAATGATCTATGCCTTTCTACATATGTGACCATATATCATTATAACAGAATGTGAATAATGTTGGAAACCGGTATAAATGGGATTGTAAGACCGTGATTGGCATTTGTAGGCCAGCAGTTTCGGGAAACTGTTCAAATGTGTTCAAAACTTGATCTGTATAATTTAGGCCCACTGCCCATGTTAGATTAAGCATTCTACTTTGGTGTTGTTGCCTTGTCCTGCCAGTTTTATTTCCTCCATTTATAATGTGTAATAATTATCTCACCCATACAGCATTTAGTAGGCAGCATTCTTAACCATCTTCTGCTTAAGGTTTATCTGTTTTGCTAATATGCCAAATCCCAATTTAATTTAGGGTATTGGAGAACACCATTTCATTGCACTTCCTTAGACATTAGACATATTCGTTAGCTTTTTTTTGTAATAATACATACATGGGAGTTTTGTTAATCTATGGAATTTAATTCAGTTGAATTTAATGAACAAATTGCTATTACCACATTTGGTACAACAAAATCTCAGATAGGCAGTTGAAACTATTGAGACAGATGTGTTTAGAGTTATTAGTTTGGTAATTTTTCACTACACACATCAGCGTCTAGTAAACCCCTTTGGGGGTGTTGATTCTGAAAAATGCAATGATGAATGGCTTAAAAGTACAGTGTTGGTTGAAGGCTTTATTCCTGTAATGGTATATCAATGAAAAAACTAACTGCTGGATCATGTATTTCAGCCCAAACTGCAAGTAAAATATTTTGTGTCTGAAGAAAGTTCAAAGTGTGTTTTTCCATATGGATAGAGGTCCTTATCTCTGAACAACCACAGTGCTTTTGTTGGCACAGAAGTGCCATCTACTGGACAATTATTGCATTTAATTCAAGTAGATGACGTGAATACAATGATACTAACCAAACCTGCATTATATCATTGTATTTTCTCTTAGTTTAATGATACAACATGGTGGTTTTGCTACAGTTCGGTTGCTTCAACTGTTGCATTTTTTCCAGAATCAACTGCCTGACCTCCACTGTCCACTTGAGGTCTGCTCTCAGCAATCTCTGGACTACGGAACATAGTCGTCGAGAAGTAGTTCACATATCTGGATATTGTTGGCTCCTTGAAATAGAATAGTGATATTGAAATGTGATGATTAAATTAACATATATGGAACAATTTTGGACCAGTAACTTTTCATAGTCAAGTCACATGGTCAACCTGGCAGCATGAATTGAAACAAGGATAGACGGCTAGCCTTCACCCATGACAACTTCTGGTTAGTATAGAGAGGTATCAGTCAGTGTATTACCTCTGACAAAGGAAGCAGGTTGTCCGCCCACTGTGTGATCTCCTGTGTTGACTGGTTGATTGTGACGTTCATGATGCTCTTGCCTGACTGTGTGGTTGTGCGCTTGGCCAAAGGGATGAAGGCCAGGACCAAACAGGCCAACACATTTAACACCCCGGCAACCACAAAGCCTAGGTTGTAGCTTCCTGTAATGTCTCCCATCCAACCTGACCAGGAAAACACAGTGACGCTTTGCATTCCAGAGATGGGTTTGATTCAGTCGTTGGTCGTATCAACATGGCAAACTCTCCTTCAGCTTCATACCTTCTGATGCACTAGCATTCGATGCGGTGTACCTACCCGCAAAAGGTGGCCCCAAGCAGCTGACAGCGTTGACCGTGAGCATGAACCCCCAGGCCATGGGCATCTTCTCAGCCCCCATCAGATCAAAGGTAAGGACGGGAAGCAGGATGTAGTTCCCGGCATCAGCAATTCCAAGGAACAGGCCAAAGGCCACCAGAGAGCCGTAGGTTTTGAGCAGTGGGATTAGGAGGTACAGCAGACCTGGCAACCCCCGGGTAGAAACACGGGAGGAGGGAGGCGTTAAGGTTGTGTCTGCTGCACGGCCATACAACTCTATCAATACGTGGGCTCTGACCTGACATCAACGTAACAATCTCTTGAGTTAAATTGCTTAACAGTGAGGGAAAGAACGATCAACCCACCAACACCGAAGACCGAGGCCTGGTTAAAGTACAGCCTGTTGATTCGCTCCGAGTCACAGATCCTGCCGAAGATGATTCTGCTGACCATGCTTGTAAAGCCAAGGCAGAGCATGATGTTGGAGGCACTGTGGACCGGGATGTCCAGCTGAACCGCGTGCTTCATCTGGAGCACAACACACAACGGTGCTCAGCGACCCTCTGCTCTTTATGTACCTGAACTGGGTCACTCACAGATGCATAGATTATGTGTGGAACTTACCAAGTAGACATATGGAATGAAAAATCCAAATTTGCACAGTCCATTACCAGCAACCCAGATCAGAAAGACCTTGTCTTTCCACAGGCCCAGGTCCACAACAAACCTCTTCAAGGGCGAGTTCTTCAAATTATCAACTACACTTGAGGTATGACCTGGGACACATCAAACGTAAATCACCAATAGCCTGTCAGTAACACAACGCTTTTGGATTCATATTTCTGTTATATTGTGAACGTAAAACCCCTAACGAATTGCACCAACATCGTGCTGAATCATCAAGGGTGAACGGCTTATCACTCTATTCTCAGCATCGGGTGCAGTACCTTTGGCGTTGAGTGGCAGGTATGTGAAGCCGCTGATGACACAGAGGATCATGAGGGCTGAGAAGACTCTCAGACTCTGCCTCCAGCCCAGGGTGTCTATGAGGAACAGATGGAGCCGCGTCTGCAAGAGGGTGCCTGCTGCTCCCCCTGACATCACAATCCCTGTGGCCAGAGAACGCTTGGTGGTGAAGTACTGGCTCACCATGATCATACCTGCCACACATGAGCAGGAGAGAAATGGGACATGGAGGTGAGATGTTTTAGGTGCCCTGGCTGGTTGAGAATACAACAACCAATCATCTATTCTACCAAATGAACCAGAACATCTATGGAGGAATGCTTCAGTGAATCCATTCAGTAACTGGTTGGAAATCCCCTCCCCTCTACCAACCTGGGGTGAAAGCAAAGCTGGAGCCCACTCCAGTGAGGAAGCCGTGCGTGAAGAACAACATTCCCAGATTGGGTGCGTAAGACGAGCACACCGTGGAGATCATGATGATGAGGGATCCTAGGATGGAGATCTCTCTGGCCCCAAACCTCACTGTCAGCTTCCCCGACAGCGGCCCACAGATCATGATAAAGCCATAGCTGATGGATCCAATCCATGCTTAAGAGTAATGGGTTGTTAGTTAGCTAGGTTTAAATACACTGCTTCAAACAAATTAAGGGAACACCTAAATCACACATCTGGACTCGGACGGAATATATTAAAGTTTAAAATCTTTACTGTGCATTGTGTAATTTGAGTAATTGTTTTGGAAACCAAAATCAGAAACCGATTTTGGGCTGGATTCCAATTCACGCTAAAAATCTAACAATTGAAATCACAGGCTGTTCCACATTTCATCACGTCAACTCATAATGTGACTCAGTAGTGCGTGTGGCCTCCATGTGCCTGCTTGCACTCCCGACAACATCTGGACATGCTCCTGATGAGACGGCTGATGGTGTCCTGTGGGATCTCCTCCCAGACCTGGATCAGGCCATCAGTAATATGGTTGGTCTGTGGACCTGCTCTCATCTGTGAAGGGAACGGGCGCCAATTCTGGTGTTCTCTGGCGAATGCCAATCGAGCTGCACAGTGCTGGGCTATGAGCCCTCATGCCACCCTCCTGAAGTCTGTTTCTGACAGTTTGGTCAGAAACATGCACACCAGTAGCTTGCAGGAGGTCATTTTGACAGTGGTCCTCCTGTTCCTCCTCTCACAAAGGAGCAGATAATGGTCCTGCTGCTGGGTTGATGCCTTTCTACAGCCCTGTCCAGCTCCTCGTGTAACAGCTTGTCTCCTGTTGTTGCCTTTATGCTCTTGAGACTAAGAGACACAGCAAGCCGTCTTGCGACTTGCGTCTTGGAGGAGCTGGACTACCTGTGCAACCTGAATGGGCTGCAGGTACCAACTCGTGCTAACTATAGTGACAAGGACGCTAGCAAAACGCAAAACTATAAGAATCAGTCGGGAAGAAAAAGGAGAGCGCAATTGTCTGTGGCCACCACCTGCAAAACTATTTTTTGGGGGGGGTTGTCTTGCTGTTGCCTCTCTAGTACCCTTTTTTGTCATTTACATTTGCACCATAACAGGTGGCATTGATTCACAATAGCTTATGCTTCCTAACTGGACATGTTAATAGCCCTGAAGTTTAATTTACCTGGTGTTATTCTGTGATGGTCACATGTTTCCCTAATTATTTTGGAACAGTGTACTTTTATTTTACAGGTGAAGGCAATGTATTTTCCCCTTAATGTGTTTTTACTGTAAGTCAAACAACAGGTCACATGTTCAGGAAGGGATTTATATTTTATGTACACTTCTCATGACACAAAATAAATCTCAATTGTTTTAGTAATGTGTAATTTGACTAAGACATAAGGAACATGGTTAATGTGATTATGTGAAGCTTGCCTGTTTTAGAACTTGTCTCTTCAAATTCATTGAGAAGACTGATGAGGTACACTCCGAATGAGTTGTGGTATCCCAGTACCAAGACATTATAGAGGAACGATGATGCGACAATTATCCATCCCCACCCTCCGTCCGGTGGGGGCTTGATAGGTGGAGGTGTGCGACGCACAGGAGGAATAACCGCTGGTTCCTCGGAGTAAAACCTTCTGAAGGGAATTGCAGTCCGGAACATGTGCATGTTCAATCACGAAAAACAGGAACCAAGTATGCTTCCCCACATCGAAGGTTTTGACACATCGAGCACAAAATATTATGGTAAACAGACCTGCAGAACGTTTTGACATCATAATTGCTACACATAGATTCCTAACCCAGGAACGTTTCAGTAGATCCAGTTTACAGAGCCACTTAGGGTTCGTGGTAAAAAAGGTAGTCTAAATTTCCCACATTTTTTAATTTATTTTATTAATTACCTTTATTTGTTTTGTAGAGTAATATGTGTGCGTTAAGTATTTCTGTGTAATATGTTTGCATACACTGCAAATAAAAATAAATACCCCTCCACGATGGGTTTCTTTACTGGAAAAAAGTTTTTAACACATCAGTAATTTATGTTTCGAGCGATATAATCATGAAAAGCTCTGCCACAAAAGGTTCCTTAGAGTAAAACGATTGATGACTCTGTTTTTTATCACAGCGCATATGCTCTTCATAAAGCTCATATGTATATGCATTGTATGAATATGTATTTACCAATAGTATTACCATAATGTACTAAAGCATGTAGCCATCAAAGTTGTGGCCTAGCTATACAGTACCTATAATGAAAACAATGACCGTTTCATTAGATCAAATGACAGTCATATAACCAACCACTACGCTATATAACACTTCGCTGGGTAAGTAAATAGATGGGTTCCTTGTCGGTGCAGTTCGTCCATCGCAATATAATCGTAAACAGAGAGAAGGCTTACTATAACTATAGCTACTGAAGCTTGTAGCTAGCCAAGTTGTGGTCAACTCTGAACCAATCCTAATGCCCAGTCAGTCAGGCAGGAACTCACTCTCACACAGAAAAGTTTGGAAAGAATTAAACATATCAGAGCAGCAAATAAAATTTAGAGAATGCACTTTACATACTAGTAAACCAAAGGGGCGCCATGAACCATGCATTATTTCCCCAAAATGTAAACCAGGAAAATTCGATCAAATTGTAATTGTCATTGTCCATGGGTTAGAAACAGGGTGGATTGATTGGTTAGGATAAGGTTTTGTGGGTTTTTATTAGGGTGATGTTATGATTATGTCTAAGGTTATGATTACTAAAAAAGTGATTTGTTGAATACAGTTTGATGTAGGCTAATGTATACAGTAAATGTACGCGTGTGTGTGTGTGTGTGTGTG
>JACXGK010000814.1:0-88856 GCA_016801125.1 Novumbra hubbsi
AAAATCGGCAGCGTATCAAATACTTGTTCTCCCCACTGTATATGGGGGTTAGGCTTCATCCAATTAATAGTATATTTTTCATGCATATATTGCCCCATATATCCAGCATGGTTAACTTTGTTGGTAGTGGTTTGTTTCTTTAAAAGGTATCACACACGTCTCCAATCTTGCAATATGTCTATGTAAAGGGAGAAATGTAATCACTGTACTGTTTGGTATCATTGTGTGCACCACACCGAACATAGACCAAAGAAAGCAAAGGAGAGAGTTGTCTGAGGAGATCAGAAAGAAAATGAAAAAATCGGCAGCGTATCAAATACTGGTTCTCCCCACTGTACATACAACATTGGTCTGTGTTTAACAGATGCTTGGGTGCTAATCCATTAGGCACAGCAGTGGGTCCAGAGTAATGTCAATTCCCAGAATTATTCTTTTTAGAATGTCTGTATTCTGTCTGTATTTTCGGGCAGACATAAAATATATTGGTATGATCACCAACCGTGCCACTGTTTCTCAAGCATTTGTTGGTTTAATTTTTTTAAGACACAGGCTCTCAGCGGGTTCCTAATGAACCAAATTTTCTTATTCCAATCAAACTCTTTCCATAGCTGGTTGTGTTGTCCAGAACAAACATCTTCCCAAGCATCATCGTCTATATTTGTTTATTTGTCCCTTGATATGTAGAGAGTTTGTATATATGGAATATTTGCTTTTCAATAATGCAGGGTATTCAAACATATATATGTATATATATAAAGTGAGTTTATATAATAATTTGTTCACTATTAATATGGTTCAAGTCCATATTTGTGATATAATGTCTTATTTGTAGATATCTATTTATGTAATTTGAGGGTAGGGCAAACTTGTCTTGTAGTTGTTTAAAATGTTAGAATATATTCCCCTCGGCAGTTGGTTAATTAGTTCCATCCCATCTTTTATATGCACTATCGAACATGGATGGAAGAAACTCATGACTCATGACAGAGCCACAGGTCCCTTTAGTTGCTTCTGGATTGAAGTCTAGAACCTTAATGTATGTTTGTAAGGAAGCCTATGGAGACAATATTCAAATGCTCATGCCATTTTACTAATTCAATATTATTTACTATATATGTAAATGTTATTTGATACAATGTTCAATATTCATTTGCATTTTTACATTGTCATGAAACGTGTAAGTAGTTTTTTGATGCTTTGGTTTGGTCTGCATTTTCTTTGTGGATTAAGTCATTTCTGAATGGTGTCCACTGTTCCAGCATTAACTGATCTTAAAACATTTTCAATGTTAACAGTCACAGTGGTCCACTTCATCTGTAGTTTTATAACAAGTGACTTCTTCAAAACTTCTACTTTCACAATATGTAATTAATAGAAAACTTGTAAAAGAAATACATAACATTTTTGCATCCTAGCGCAATTTGAAGATTGCGACATGCGGACCATTTAACCAGCACGTCACATATATTTTGTCACACGCACAGGATACTTGGCAAGAGCCCTGGTTAAGGGTACTCGAGACCAGAGTTGGGAACCACTGCAGAAGGCGATCTCGCTCAGTCTATCAACTGACGTTCTGAGAAGGCCATCTCTATTAATTATTCATATTTTTCATTAAAGCTTGACTAACTGCACGTGTTTACATGTGTGTGCATGTGTGTGTGTGTAGTGGTGTAAGTTACCATGTTTGTGGTTGGATTAACGTGTCAGTAGAAGGTTAATTGCTTGGTTATGTAGATGAGGCAGTAACAAGCCTTAGGTAATGACAACTATCGGAACACACAGATAGTAACAGGGTTTGATTATCACCAAAATTGTTATTAAATCAAGACATGTTTTCATAAGCAGTGTTCTGTTATCAGCAAAGATTTTGTGTACAGCTGTGAAAACAGAATAATCACAATAAATAGCCCAAAGCGTGAGTATATGTGAATTTACAATGACTGCACCATCTGGTCGACTTTCTATACAGTTATTATTATACAAACTGTGTCTTCTTTTGGGAAGACACAGTTCATATGAAAACATATACGAGCATGGCTTTGATGTGCTGAAGCTTAGATGTTCTATTACGGACAATCAATAACACTAGTCATTCTTGAGTGGGTTCTGTCTTTGTAGCGGGTTTATTCCAGTGACAGGGGAATGTGTGTGTCAGTGTGTGTGCACGCATGTGTGTGGGCATTTGCATCTGTGTGTGTGCGTTGTGCAGAGCTTCTGTATGTGAAGGTAATAGAAGGTGATTTGTCCTCAGATCAGCTCATCCCATTGAGAGAGTCTACAGTGCATACATTAATTATACTAACAAGGCAATCAGCAGATGGATTGAGAGCATTTGAAAGGTGTGTAGAGAGAATGTGAGAGACTGTAAAAGAGCAGGTGTCAAAGCGGGTGAAGGGTATTGATGTGGGAGAGGAAAAACATTTAGACTATTAAAATGGTAGGATGAAGAGGCAGTACAAATGGTATTATTTAATACTTAAATATATTGTAGGTCAACACGTGGTGTTCTCAGATCTTTACATTGACCTATGTTACAAATATATACTCCAGTGTCTGGTTTTAAGAGCTTACAGTAAGTAATTATTGTTAGGTAAAACTCCGCTGGACAAGGAGTTGAATAGACATTGTACATAATATCAACTATTATTTCAACAAAAAACTATTAAATGGGGTGACTTGTAGTCAATGTTGAAAACTGATAGGATTTCTGAAGAGCTATTGTCAACATCAGGGAAATGTACTTTTTTATGTTTTTTTATTTTGATTTATCATTAAATTTATGTTGTAAATCAAACCTAGGGGTTGATTTGATGTCTATGTCCAATGGCCCCGGGCTTCCTGTCTAAAGGTGAGTGAACAACAGTCAATAATGCAACATGCTCTTTCTCACATTGCACCCGGTGAAGGACACACCCTCCCTTACTCATCCCAATGTGAGAAAGAACTACAGAGCAAAGGAAAGCAGTTCACTTCGATCAAAATATGTCTGCAAGGGAAAGCCGCAATAAGGCTGTTAGCTGTCTATTTTCATCTTAGGACAAAAACTTCCATTGTTAAAACTGAGACAACACTTTTGTGTCATTATACATTATTCCCAGAAACCCGCACTTGGGCTTCAAAAGCCTGCCAACCGTCAACGGTCCTGCCAATCAAGCAAATAAAAAGTATGTATTGTTCCAAAATGGCCCCAGCTGAAATTTTAGTAGCAGGTCAGGTTAGGAGTCAGTAAGTTAACTTGTTATTCCAAATGTGTCAATTAAAGTCAGTCATATTTGTTCTCTCTCAAATTGTCAATTGTGTGTTTCAAAGCTAATGGGTTATAATAGTCAAGCATATGAGTGATGCTTCTTCTGTCGCCATCTCAGATATACAGTAGCTAGGCAATCTTTGTATATAGCTTACTCTCTGTTGTTAGATTCCTGTTCAAAACCAAATGAAGAGCCATTGAAGTCAGGGGAGAATTGTTTCTTTATTAGCATGACTCCACAATGTTCCTTCCATAGTTCTTACACGTTCTTCTCCTATTCATCTCCTCGCAATCTCCTGGTAATCTCTTGGTTATTCTCCGGAGACTATAGGTTTAACACAACCTTTTATGTCAAAATGCATAGAAGGCGTCAAAGGTAATAGCCAATCAGTACACATGGTCCATCCCACAACAAAACCCAGATGGCCTGCTCCTGATCATATAAACCAATGACAACACATGGACCACCTCCTTAAGAGGCATGGTGAGGGGCTGTCTGTAAGAGGTCCCAAATCCTGTCTATTGCCCTTTGTTCTAATCATAAATTGTGTCAAACATAAACCATTTCCGTTCCATATTCCAACAGTGTCTTATAATAGCAGAGCCCAGCTTTGATTGTGCAATGGAAATCAGATTGAAAATTATATTGTGTTTCTGTGTGTGTGTGTGTGTATCTGTGTTGTAACAGCAATTGATTGATCTTGTTCCTTTCCCTATTTTTTCCTCTCTCTCCTTTTTCCCTCTCATCTCCATTCCTCTCTTTTCCAAACTCTCAGTCCCTCTCTTCTCAGTAACTTTCTTTCCTTCTTTTCTGTCCCTCTTTTTCCCTCTTTGCTCTGTCCCTCTCTTTTCCTCTCTCCCTCTCTTTACCTCTCTTCTCTCCCCCTCTCTTTCCCTCTTTGCTGTTCTTTTCTTTACCTCTCCTCTCAGTCCCTCTATTTTCCTCTAATTTCTGTCCCTCTCTATCCCTCATCTCTCTGTCCCTCTCTTTCCTTCTCCTCTCTCTTTCCCGCTTCTCTCTGTCCCACTCTGTCCTTCTTTCTGTCCCTCTCACACTCTACCTCTCTGTCTAGCCCTCCCTCTTTCTCTAAGCCCTTCTTATAGTGTTTCAAATACCAACCTCTCCCATCATTCTCATGTTTGAAGAAAGTCTTAAAGTGTTTTCTCTCGCCTCATCCTACTTTAGTTACCAGGGCAACCAACACACTTCCTCACCTAATGCTGTGGTCCAGCTCGCAATGGGCTAAAGGACGCTGAAACACCATTTCTTTGCTTCCTAGAACTTACTCAGCCAATTCCTCAGTCTCCTTTAATGAGACGAATAGCTAGACTGAATGGTGGCTAAGGAGGGGTATTTGGATCCCTGTTTTAAGCTTTGAGCACTAAAACATGTAAAACCATGTTATACCCGACACTTCTCTAACAGTGTCTGTGGCGCTGTCAGCCAACCAAGCAAGCAAGCCCTTTCATCTGGAATGTAAAACATAATTCCTTTACTTCTATCCCCAGCGCTCTTGATGGAAATGCTGTTTGATGCTTCTATGTCAATTATACATCAGACTGCGTTATACACTATACATGACGGATGGTAAAAAACACTTGGCTGGGATGCCAGTACTTAAAGAGTCCATCATGATACAGACAGATAAACAGCCATAGCCAACCAATCTCCTTAAACAAATAGAGGATAATAGTCCACAAAGAAATTCACTGACCGCTTAAATCGCTAACACAAACACACACACACACACACACACACACACACACACACACACACACACACACACACACACACACACACAGAGAGCAGAGCATATTCTTCCTCACTTCTAGGACTTGTGGCTTTGATGCCAGTCAGTTCTGTATTTCATGAATAGGAATGAGCTTTCGGTTCTGAGGTGTGCACAATGTCCTCAGGCTCCTCCCCCCAGGAGAGAACGAGAGAGTGTGAAACGACTTTGTCTTTGTGAAGCTCTGGGCTTTGGTGACTGGAGTTTTGTGGTGTGCTGGTGTGTGTTTGTGTGAAGCCTGGGGCAGTTCCTAAAGTTTCTGAGGTCCAAAGGACCTGTGATGAGCTCTGCTTCCATATGCCACTCTCTGTGATACACTGAAGTTAGTCACTGTCAGTCACAAACGCAAAAACACAAAAGGAAATGCAAAAGGCACAAAATCATAATGTCATTACCGACAAGCTGACAGGCAGATTGGCCAAACTTTATTAAGTAGGCAGGGACAGAATTACAAAACACCTATGCAGATAGACAAGCAAACGTTGGTCAATCACAGAGAAATTGATATATACTGTACAGTGTAGAGAGACAGACATGGAAATAATTAAAGAATTATGAAAATACACAAAGCAAAATGCCAGAAGACAGATATGCAGTATGTCTACAGTACGTACAGTATGCTGTTAAATTCCCTCAGCAGTGAGGTATAAATCAGTTCTGTATTCACTTGTATTTCACTGTTTCCTTATTATTTATAAGTGTGAACAAAAGCAGTGTTTATCTCCCCCTGACTAGGCGCGTGCCCTGGAGGCTACACTGTAGTCTTTTCACTAAATAGATTCCCTGTAAACTTGCTGCGGTGCGACTGCAAAATACTCCCCCACACACAGCACACAGACGAGGAGGAGGACTTTTTATTGTGGAACGCAAGTCTGTTAAACAGCTGCTGGAGAGGGAATTGAAGGCTAAAGGTGAGTTTTTTTCCAGACCCAACACAGTCTCTCACTTCAAAAACTTAATCTCTCTAACACACACATTACACAACAGGCTCATCTAAGGCAAGCTCATAAAAAGTTCATGTACGGTATGTTTTTCCATTTCCCAGAATACTGCAATTATCATTGATAGACCACTCATTACCCACTAAGTATCATCATATTTACGGAAATCACCTCTATCCCTTTCAGGTTTGTTAAGCACTAGGTTCTCGTTAGTGAGTCTAAAACAGCACATTACTTACATATTTCACTCAGATGTCATTGTGAGAACACTATTGGAACAGGAAGTTAAATACCTTCACACACAGACAAACACACTGTAGGTACAAAAGTATTGGACCACACCTCTTAATCATTGCATTTATGTGTTTCATTCAGTCCCATGCCAGAGGTGTATAAAATCAAACACGTAGCCATTTAGTCTACCTTTACAAACAATTGGAGCTCACTGAATTTGAGCCTTGTGCTGTAATAACAACAAGTTAGAAATTTCTTCCCTCCTTGATATACCACGATCAACTGTAAGTAGTATTATTGCACAGCAACTCAGCCACGAAGTGGCACACAATGTAAGGTTACAGAGCTGGTTTGCGGAGTGATGAGATGTTATGGCCAAAAGTTTTGAGAATGACACAAATATACATTTTTACAAAGAAAAGTTTGCTGCCTCAGTTTTTCTCATGGCAATTTGCATATACTCCAGAATGTAATGAATGAGGGATCAGATAAATTGCAATTAATTAAGTCCCTCTTTGCCATGAAAATGAACTTAATCCCCCCAAAAAAACATTTCCACTGCCACAAAAGGTCCAGCTGACATCATGTCAGTGATCCTCTCGTTAACACAGGTGAGAGTGTTGATGAGGACAAGGCTGAAGGACAAGGCCTGATTGAGTTAGTATAACAGACTGGATGCTTTAAAAGGAGGGTGGGGTTTGAAATCATTGTTCCTCCTCTGTAAACCATGGTAACCTGCATGGAAACACATGCAGTCATCATTGCTTTGCATAAAAAGGGCTTTACAGTCAAGGATATTGTTGCTAGTAAATCTACCATATATCGTATCATAAAGAACTTCAAGGAGAGAAGTTCAATGATTGTGAAGAAGGCTTAAGGGTGCCCAAGATAGTCCAGCAAGCTCCAGGACCATCTCCTAAAGTTGATTCAGTTGCGGGATCTCGGCACCACCAGTGCAGTGTTTGCTCTGGAATGGCAGCAGGCAGGTGTGAGTGCATCGGCACGCACAGTGAGGCGAAGACTTTTGGAGGATGGCCTGGTGTCAAGAAGGGCAGCAAAGAAGCCACTTCTCTCCAGGAAAAACATCAGGGACAGACTGATATTCTGCAAAAGGTACAGGGGTACAGGGACTGCTGAGGACTGGGGTAAAGTCTTTTTTTCTGATGAATCCCCTTTACGATTGTTTGGGGCAATCCGGGAAAACGCTTGTCTGGAGAAGAAAAGGTGAGCGCAACCCCCAGTCCTGTGTCATGCCAACAGGAAAGCATCTTCAGACCATTCATGTGTGGGGTTGCTTCTCAGCGAAAGGAGTGGGTTCACTCACAATTTTGCATAAGAACACAGCCATGAACAAAGAATGATACAAAAACATCCTCTGAGAGCATCTTTTCCAAACCATCCAGGAACAGTTTTGTGATGAACACAGCTTTTTCCAGCATGATGGAGCACCTTGCCATAAAGCAAAAGTGACAACAAAACATTTATATTTTGGGTCCATTGCCAGGAAAATCCACAGACTTTAATCCCATTGAGAACTTGTGGTCAATCCTCAAAAGGCAGTGTGACAAACAAAAATCCAAACATTTTGACAAACTTCTTGCATTGATTATGCTAGAATGGACAGCCACAGGATGTGGCCCACAAGTTAATTGACAGCATGCCAGGGCCAATTGCAGATGTCTTGAATTTTTACTCTTTGCATGTACTTCATTTAATTGTCAATAATAGCCTTTAACATTTATGAAATGCTTTTAATTATACTTCTGCATACCATAGTAACATCTGACAAAAAGATCTAAAAACACTGCAGCAGCAAACTTTGCGTATAGCAATACTTTTGTCATTCTCAAAACCTTTGGCCACGGCTGCAGTCTCCAACGCTCTGCTGACTCAATAAACGCAGAGTTCCAAACCTCCTCTGGCATTAACATCTGCCCTACAACTGCGCCGGGAGCTTCATGGCATGGGTTTCCATGGTCGAGCAGCTGTTTGCTGTATCACTAAGCACAATGCCAAGGGTCAGATGGAATGGTGTAAAGCATGGCACAGTGGACACATGTTTCGTAGAGTGATGAATCACGCTTCTCTATCTGGCAGTCTGATGGACAAGTCTGTGTTTGGCGAATGCCAGGAGAACGTTTTCTGCCTGACTGCCTTGTGCCAACATTGTGCCCAATAAAACACCTTTGGGATGAACCACACTGGAGATTGAGAGTCAGTAATAAACGTTTTAAACTATATTTACAAAAAAAGACTATATATAAAAAATAATTATCAAAGACAAATTGTAGCATATAGAATATATAAATCAATCAATTCCACTCGTGCCACATAAACCTTGACCTTTCTTGCCTTTCCGGATGCAAAATCTTCTATAACATCTGCATATGAAATCTGACAAGCAAGTGCATGATTATTGCTGATTACAGCAAAGTTATGCAGGGATGACACACAAACACGTGTGTTTACCCACACTCACACATGCACACAAACACACCTAAAGAATCCAGCTGGGGAGAAGTTGAAGCCAATGGGTCTTAGACAACATAACACAAGAGACCTGTGTAGCTGAGGAGGCTCATCCTCCTGAGGCTCTGAGATCATTCTTGAAAAGGCCTCTGGCTGAGGAGGTGGATGGCTCCTCATCCAGGTAATGTAATGTTGTTGCTATTTGTGTAATAGCAAAGCAAGCAACGTAGCAACATAGGCTAACAACATTATAATAGACAATTTTATTACATGCATATAATGGTATTATACTCATGAAGAGATGACATGATAGCTGCATACCTTTATCTTTTTCACGTTTCTCGTCTTCTTCTGTTTTTCTAAACTGCACAGGGCTTGGACCTTTTCTTATCCATTTTGACTCGAGTGTCAATAAATTACCCATCCTCCAACACTGTCAAGGGTCACGACCAAACCAATTCACCTTGGTGTTGTGTAGGCTGGTTCTTAACATTTTGCCAAAAATTAAAAGAATTCAACTATATATTTGTGGAAGTAGTATTGTGAATAAGTTGTGGTTTATTTGGTAGCATTTCATATTGTGACGAATTTTACTACATGCATTATTAGTACTGTACAAAGTCAGAGGGGCGTATTTGATAGATTTCCACGCTCCCCCCTTGGGTTTCCAGTGGGCAGCCTGTGTTCAACTTTCCCCCGCCCCCCTCCCCAGTAGTCTGCCTAGCTCACAAACTAGAATCAGGAAGCCCCCTCCGTCTAGGGGATTTTCTATTGTATTGAGGGTATGGGCGCCCTGTGCTGCCCCCCAGCAAGATGCCGCCCTGGGCAACTGCCCATGTAGCCCAAAGCTACGTCCGCCCCAGCTTGTAGGTGTAATGTGTAGGTGACTCAATACTTTTGTCTATATAGTGAAAGTTGCTGTAAAAACTTTCTGGGGAGGCACCCAAATATTCTAATTCAAAACTAAATCCAACCTTTACCCTGACTCTAATGCGCACCCTAATCCCTTTTATAACCTAACTTTTATTTGTAAAAAAATTGTTTTTGCATGGGGACTCAAAACATGTTCCTTGTTTCCATCCCTGATTTATGTCTCTTTCACTGATAAACACACACATGATGTATTTATTTTCCATTTAGTTCTGCATTTCTCAGTTGCTTGCAGCTCATTTAGGTTTTCACCAAGGAGCACTGCATAGCGATGGGAGCTGCAATCATTAAGTGTGTCCCTGGTTGATGCTTAGAAACACTGAAGTGTATCATTCTCAGGACGAGCTGCAATTTATAGCCTGCAATAAGAAGAGAGTTTGAGCGTTGGTCGGAGACACACACACACAAACATACACTCAATGTAGGACATTCTAGCACTGTGATAACTTACCAGTATAATTTACCCATACTTAGATCCAAAGTTAAGAACTAATTTACAACTTTCATTTCCAACTCGCAGACTAGCCCAGGGTTCATGCGGAGAGCACCCACTGGCCAGCGTCACCTGGGTTTGGGGGGTTAATATATTTGTCCTGGTTTGTCGCTCTCTGGTGAATCTATCTAGTTGGCTTGGGTGCCTGTGAGCTCAATCAAGGTAGAGGACTGCATAATGCTTTCCTTTCATCATGCAAAGACTTGAATGAGACGTTGTGAATTAGCAAACAGTGTGATAGGAACTACAACGCCACTGGATGTGCTTCGAAAGGATTGTCCCATGTCCAGTAGGGGTTGGAGTGATGAGGCAGGGCCTTAATAACAAATTGGACATCAATTGGGGATAAAAACAGAGTCAAAGTAAAAACAAGATAACAGAACTTTGATCTGCCACTTTCAGTATAGTGGCATTAGTTAAAATACACATACTCCTTCATTCACAAATGTATGCATAAGGCTCTAGTCCAAATCCATATGTTGCAACAAAACTTTCTTCACAAAAGCTTGCTTCAGCTGTCACGTTCAGCAATGTTATTATTATTATTAATTGCGGTGTCATTACTATTCTAGCTGAGTCCCTCTGGTTACGTTAGTGTAATGGATGAGCTCTGTGCTTTGCTGCAAGATCACGGGGGCTGTGTACCCATGCATAGAGGAGGTTTGAGGATGGGGGTTTAGGGGTTTCTCCTGCTGTGATTTTCTGTAATGGAAGCCCGCCTGGGCTCCCTGACTCATTTGTAGTAGTGGAGGAGAAGAGGAGACACGAGGCAGCTTGATCACCCCCTGAAGAGAGATGAACAGCAGGCCCATTTTTATTGCAGATTGTTTGGCTGGTTTTATCGCTGCCTCCTTAATGAAACACTGTTATTGCTGTTTTCCATCTACATTAACTATTTTTTCTTCATTTGTTTTCATCTTTAACACTTGTCTTTTTCCACTCCAAGTCAACATGTCCCTCCCTCGATTCCAGCTGCTTTTATTCATAGATACATCTTTTCTCTGCTATTCTCTCTTAGTGTGTGCGTGCCCGCGTACGGGTGAAATCAGGTTCCCATGAAATGCAAGGAGAGCTGTGAGTTGTGCTCATGAAGGTATAAATACAATGATTCAGAGTCAACCCCTGGGTCAACCCCTGGCTCTGTTAGATCACTGACACACCTAATTGTACAGTAGCACGGCCATAGAATGATAGACTTGCTTCTGGTCCCTTTTCAATCAATCATGGAAATATAGGCCATTTTACCATAAAGTGGAGCATGCATTCTCACTAACATCAACATCTTTATTTTATTTCTACCTTGTGACATATCTTTATACTTCATTTGATAAAGTGGATGATAAAGGTGCTGAAATAGCTGGTAGGCGGAATCCAACCAATGCGGCATCTGTCGACTGTGTGTGCACCAGAGGCAGCAGCCCAGACTGCTAGAATAACCTAAGCCACAACACATTCGTTTTTAACAGCAGTATTGCATTAGTCAAAGTAAACCCTATCATGTACTTGACTCTGTTTATCTACAATGTAAATCTTTCCCATCTGTACCCCTCAGTTTCTCTTCCCGCACCCTCTGATGTTTCAGATATTACGTGAACAGACAAATAGATAATCCAAGGCCATAAATGGGAGATGCTCTGATTCATGCTTCAGAAAGATGAAAAAACTTTACTGCACATCAAAGATAATCTCCCCAGCCCACTAATAGAGGAACGTTTGATTGGATGATCTGTCATGAGTGCCGATAAGCCAGGCGAATCGGATCGGGACGTTACAGGGAGCGAGAGATGAGGGTTCTACTAAGCCACTAAATTAATCTGGTGCCATTGAAAGCGATGTCATCTTTAAATCCGTCCCTTTTCCTATCTCTCCATCCTTCTTTTCTGCTGACCGAAGACAGGGTCAAAGTATAGGAATTTGTGAGAGTGAGTTAGTGAATACTTGAGAAGGGTTTGACACTGGATGTACTTTGTCTTCTAATGTTGCATATATACCTGATATGCCTTTATTTTGTGGGGATCAGAGCTTTGAGTGGAAGTTGTCTACCATTTTGACCACTGTGTGGACCTTTGCAGATTAAGTTGTTCAGTACAAGCTCATTTTGTCACCCCAAACAGTTTTTTTCCTTCCTAAATTCAAAATGTGTCTGTTGTAAATACAGCCGTAGCCAAACGTTATGAGAATGAAACAAATATAGATTTTTACACAGTCTAGTAGTTTTTATGTTGGGAATTGGCATTTACTGCAGAATTTCATGAAGATTGATCAGTTGAATTGCAATTAATTGCAAAGTCCCTCTTTGTCATGAAAATTAACTTAATCCTCCAAAAAAAACATTTCTACTGCATTTCAGCCCTCCCACAAAAAGACCAGCTGATATCATGTCAGTGATCCTCTCGTTAACACAGGTGAGTGTTGACGAGGACAAGGCTGGAGATCACTCTGTCATGCTAATTGAGTTAGAATAACAGATTATGTAGCATATCAAATGACCGCCCTGACAGTCGTATTGTTCACCACTTATTTTACCAAGTAAATTTGACTGTGAAATAATTTTCACCTGAAGCAATTAGGGCTATCCTTGCTTAGACACAGAAGAACACATCGTTCACTTTGGTCTGACATTTGATTAAGCAAGGAATTTGAATTTGATTAGTTATTTACTGTTATTTGGTGCATGTGACAAAAACTCAATACTCGGTAAGCTTGCCCAGAGATACCTATCTCTAACACGAATAACAAGCAGTTGTATAATTTGTAACTTTTTTTCTGAGGATTTTGTGACTGTTTGTACATTTCCAATCAGACTAAGATGCGCACCATTGTGCCACCAGTGTTTTATGGTAACGTCAGCTCTTCTGTAATTGTGTTTCCAGCAGGGGTGTTTTATGTTAATGTAAGCTTTAGTGTAATTGTGTTTCCATCAGTAGTGTGACGATAGGACTTGGTGAGTAAATTAAAAAACACTGCATCATTCAGTTGCTGTGTACCATAAGGAGCATTACAGTCAGACTTAAGGCGAGCAATGTCTTCTGCAACATTCAACAAGCCATTGTTATGTAAATTAAAGCATAAAACTGCCAGGTAAGAGCACTTCTGCCTGAACCGTGGCTCAGTGAGACATTAGACAAGGCCCACAGAGAGTAAACCCTGAATTGAAATGTGGCATGTGTGATCTTTGTCATTCCTGGAGTTCGCTTTCTTTGGTCTTCCTACCTGGTTCAGGCCATATTGTTTATATGCCGTTAAATCCAGACTCTGGCTATTAACCTGGGATCCATATCAATGAGAGAATAACATAATCACTCAAGTGTTTTCTATTTTCATTATATCTATGCTTTCTCTTCTAATCATGGTCCTAGCTAAGCCCTTTTATGGAGTACATCACACACACATGCATACAGTACACAAGCACACAGATATACACACAAACATCATTCCATAGCTTGCCCAAGAAAAAGCAGTCTTGATGAGACTAACTACAACCTCAAACTGTTTGTTGCTTTGGATAAAAGTGTCCACTAAAATGACAACAATGGAATGTAAAATTGTACAACCCTGATCAATTCAATGAGAAAAAGAATGTAGAGAGAATTTGTCAAATGTAGGCCGTAAAAAGTGTATTCTACGTGAAGTGGTCTATGAAAAACAACTCTGAAGTGATCTCGATTAATGCACCAAAAACCGTTTTCTAGTCCTAGTTATCTTTACATCTCGTACGAATGTTGCCAATTCCCGGTTAGTTGCAAGAACTAGTCATTAATTACTCAACACTCCAAAGCCTGTTCAAGTCACTACTTATCACGAAGAGGAACAGCAAAGGAATAATCAACATTCAAGGACAATTCGATTCTGTACTGGTAGCAGCTCTAACATGGGCCATTCTCCTACTCCTTCATACTTTTAAGGAAACCCCACCACTGGACATAAGGACATATGGGGCCACACACACCTAACCATTTTTATAGCCTACCCCTGCAAGTGTGGATACATTGCAACGGTAACCCCCCTTTCCTTTCCATCCCCCTTTGTTTATGCAGCCACAGTGTATACTAGTGATATGCTTTTATTTAGTGCCATCAATAGAGTTTTTCACAAAACAATTGCACAGGTGTACAAATAAACATGTACAATAGTTAAAGTAACGTGTAAACCAGTTCGGAGTGAAAATGCTTGCATCTTCCCTCACAGCAATGCAACAACAGAATGTTCTCTGAAGTACACAAACAATTCATCCAGGTCATAACATGTATGAGTAAATAAATACATTTAACAAAATAACAAGAAAGTATGTTACCTATAGAAATAACAGCAATAAAACTTTGACACAATATAAATTCAGCAATAGAAAGACAAATAAACAATATTAAGTAATGATTACAATATACTGTGCTTCTGGAAAGTATTCACAGTGCTTCCCTTTTTCCACATGTTGGTATGTTACAGCCGTCACAAAGCAACTTGGTCACCTCCCTGACCAAGGCCCTTCTCCCCCTATCGCTCATTTTGTCCGGGTGGCCAACTCTAGGAAGTGTCCTTGTGGTTCCAAACTTTTTCCATTTACGGATGATGGAGGCCACCGTGCTCATTGGGACCTTCAATGCTGCAGACATTTTTCTGTACCCTTCCCCAGATCTATGCCTCAATACAATCCTGTCTGAGAGGTCTACAGACAATTCTTTGGACTTCATGGTTTGGTTTGTGCTCTGACATGCACTGTTAACTGTGGGACCTTATATAACATACAAATTATTTTATCCCCTGCTGATTTTGTAGGTTTGCCCACTGACAAAGAAATGATCAGTCCATAATTTTAATGGTTTATTTGAACAAAGAGAGACAGGTACCATTACAATTTACACATACGATTTTGGGTAAAATTCATATTTTTTGTTTTATTCTATAAACTACTAGCTACAGTAATGCAAAGGAAAAAAACAACACAATACTAATGTTTTGACTTAGTAACAGTTTACAAATCAATGTTTGCTGGAATTACTTAGATTTTCAATCACAGCTTTCATTAATCTTGGCATGCTCTCCACCAGTCTTTCACATTGATGTCACGTTGGGTGACTTTATGCCACTTATGGGACAACGATTTAAGAAGCTCTGCATTGTTTGATGGCTTGTGACCATCCATCTTCGTCTTGATCACATTCGATAGGTTTTCAATGGGGTTCAGGTCTGGAGATTGGGCTGGCCATGACAGGGTCTTGATCTAGGTAGGGTGTGCCTGTGTTTCTACAGGTGTGCCTGTGTATTCTACAGACTCTGGAATGAAATGAATGCCATACATTTAGAGATGGTGATTTAAGAACATTTTTCACTTGTCTCCTAATTTTTTCCAGAACTGTATGTGATTTGCAGTGGAACTCGGAAAGTAACTAAAATTTTTCAATATTGGCAAACCTTGATCAAGAGGTTAAAAGCATGGTTTGGCCAATTGACTTTGATGACAAGTGGCTCTATTTCAACACATTATACTATATTAAATATTTGAGTGTTCCAAACCGCAACAAATGTGGAAAAACTATAAGTATACTGCTTTCTTCTACTTCTACTGAGTGTATCTGTGGAAATTAACAAGATTACAAGTGTTAAGGGATTATTTGCACATGCAAAGATCCAGGAATTTCCAGAAAAATCCAGACCTGACTTTTTATGACTAGTTCAAATAATTTTTTATTGCAACTTCCCAGTACTGGCCTTTAACTTCTCATCATTAGAAATATTTTTACTTTTACGGACACTCTGAAACCATCCTTTGGATGCAGTGGATTGAGACTGCAATAGTTACAGTCATGACTCAATTTAAATTTACATGTTCGGCCTCACAACTGAAAGGTTGCTGGACAGAATCCATGACAAGGTGAACTTGTTTGTTCAGCCTTTGTCAGGTCCTGGCTGTGGGCCTCTAGCCTTCTCTATGTGGCTGGGGCTCACAGCCTGGGCCTGACTCTGATTCCTGTTTGTTCTCCCCAATCAGAGACAGCTGTACACTGTTGTCTCTGATTGGGGAACCTATTTCAGTTTCCTTTGGTTTTGAGTGTTTGTGGGTTCATTGTGTTTTGTCATGTGTTGCTGTCGGTTGCTACCGTCACTGTTTTCATTGGAGCATCTTGAGTTTGCCTTAAGTAGCATTTTTGTTTGTTATTAGTTTTTGCCCCACGAGCAGTCCTGTGATAAGCAATAAAGCTTATAGTTTTAGGTACAGCTCTGTGTTTGTGTACTTCCTCCTGGAGCAACCCTGACAGCCTTTGGGTGGGGGTCACATGTCTGTTTTTTGTGTTTCTTCATATTACAACAGATGCATGAAATCAGATGAATAGGAGCACACTAAACAATTATAGATTTGTTGTGGGAGTAACAATGTCTATGACTACCACATACAGATACATTTTATAGAAAATTGATTCTATGGAGTCCCATGTCATGTAATTTTCTGTAATGTTGCGCAAAAGCATATATATTCAGAAAACAGGTTAATCAGTACAATAATTAGATAAGTTTATAGTAGGCCTCCATTTCCTATTTACATGATTGAAGTGACAGTGGCTCCAGTTTGCTTGCACTCATGTACAGTACATTCTCATTATGAATCAGTATTCATCCTCTCTGTCATCCCATCATTTTCATTCTTCCTTTTACTATACCTTTCTCTCTGATGTTGATGTTGTGTTTGTTCCAAAACACAGTTGAGCTTTAGCTGTTTTTATATGCCAACATACTGATTACTTGTTGACTAATTATGGTTGTTTTGTATTTTTTGAGTTTGGTATATTAATCAATTTGTACATGAGCATGTTCTTGTATTTCGTACTTTTTTATGAAAACAGGTAAATCGTGCTTATTGGGGTAAATGGTCTTCTTAATGTAACATTGTAAAATCATTTTTTATATATTATTCATAGAACCTCTTATAGTGCGCCAACAATTGTAACAAAAACGTGATTGCCTTTTCTCCACTGTAATAGCAGTTGCAATGGGTTATTTGTTGGACAGCTTGTACCCTAAAAAGTATTAAGATAGATTGCTCAATTTGATATGATGAGGAAAGAGTGCTCATTCCTTAGCAGATTAAATGTTCATGGATATGCATGTGTGTGTGAAATTCATGCAAGTTGGAACAGCCTTCATTTTCATTTGTTTACTTTGATCTTTAGTGTGAGTTAGAATCCAGCTGTCATGCCTGTCATGCCAGTGAGATCCAACGCCCTATCTCCCTCGTTCGGATCACAGACACTTGTTTTGTTGTTTATCGCCCTCACCTGTTTTCCCTCACCACGGAACCTATTTATCTTCCTGCTTATCTTTTGTATCCTGTCGGTCTTTGTTTTGATTTATCCTATGTAACGTTGTGTCGTTTTGGTTTCATGTTTCTTTAGTACATGTCCTAGTTCAGTTTTCCACCATTATTTTTTTCCTGTCCATTTTGTTTTATTAAATGTCCTCCGTTCTCCCTGCGCTTGTTTCACGCTTCTCCATCCAGCAATCACTTACCGACCAAGATGGCGGCGTGTGCGCCACGCGAGGCCCTGCAGCTCTCCAAACGTTGAAAATTTGTAGTCATTTATTTAATAGTTATTCGTCTATTCACTTCAGCGGCGTTCAACCTTTACAACCGACAAGAATTACTGGACATCCAAAAACACTGCATAATAAAAGTTTTCTGACCGGCTTTACCTTTCACAGAAGATTGCTAGATAGGCCGAACGAAATATGAGTAGGAATTATCTCACAAAGAAGGATTAAGGACTGCAACGCCATGATTTTTACGGAAACGTGGCTTAACAATAGCACACCGGATAATGCTATCAGCCTTGAGGGCTTCTGGGTCTTCTGACTGATCAATTGGCAGTCGACTCAGGCAAGACCAAAGGATGTGGTCTGTGCATCTACGTGAATATGCATCACCCATCCTGGAATACATCAACACCTGTATCAACAATTAATAGTCACCACCCGTGAACAAATAAAGACCTTCCCCAACCAAAAGCCTTAGATGAACAAAGAGGTCCGACTGCTGGCAACCTGAGAAAGGGGCATCAACATGAGGAATGAGGAGCATTTCCACAACAGCAGGGTGAACGCACACAATGTGGCTGGTTCTGATGGTGTTCCCGGGCGTGTGCTCAGAGCACTGAACACTGGTGTTCCAAATGGCTGTGTGCTTAGCCCACTCCTGTACTCCCACTTCACGCATGACTGAGTCCCTGTACACAGATCGTCAAGTTTGGGGATGACACCATCATGGTCGGTCTGATAAGTGACAATGATGAAATTAGCTTTTGGTAGATTTTGCAGAATAATAATGGACCCAAGTCAGGGGAAAAAGCGTTCTTGTTGTTCAATAACAAAATAATGATAGAACATGTCTTTCCTTGATCTTATTAATCTTCTCTCTCTGTGATGTTGTCATTCAGGCTTCTTCTGGCTTGTCCTCAAATTACCCAAACTTGTATACTTTTGACATGGTCCCCAAATAGATGTAATTTGACGGACAGAACACATGGGGGATGTACGAGTGTGCGTACTCTGTCTTTGCACACACGTTGCACTCTGCATTGTATTTATAGTCTTAAACTCTGACAGGACCATGGTGGACGGCTTCAAATTCCTGGGTGGCCACATCTCCAAGGACCTCTCCTGGTCCTTTAACACCTCAACCTTGGTTAAACAAGCACAACAGCGCCTGCACTTTTTACGGAAGTTAAAGAAGGCCTGTTGATCTACTAATATCTTGGTAAACGTTTATCGCTGCATGGTTGAGAGCATTCTGAATAACTGTGCCGTAGTTTGGTGCAACTGGTGCTCTACGACTGTCCGGAGGACCCTACAGTGGGTGGTGAAAACCACCCAGCGCATCATTGTTGTCCAGCTCCCCATCATCAAAGACCTCCAGCACAAGCGCTTTCTGCAAAGAGTACATGGCATTATCAGGGACCCCTCACACCTGAGCCACGAACTGTTTGCCCCCCTGCCATCATTCCAACACCAACTGGCTTAGGAACAGTTTCTTCCCAGCTACTGTTACCCTGCTGAACTCTGTGACCTGATGCTAGTCATACATCCCTTACTACCTCTTGCTCTACCCATTGCTACCTTATTTATTATTTGTCAATTGCACAATGCATACTGTTTGTACTTCCTATGCATGTTTACGCTTTGACAACTAATTTGCCACTTGCACCAATGCATACTGTACTGCCATCTGCATAGGTGCACTTTGTTACATTGTTAAATTGGACTTACCTATGCCAATTGCACATTTGCGATTCATTTGAATTGTTTAACGCGTTAAAATAATTTAACACAATTAACACAGCACATTTTTGCTTGAATTACAAACACTATAGACTTGGTTTTAACCACTTACTGTTGTGACAGCTATTGTGAGCTAGTGATGGGAAGTTTGGATCTACTGACTAGGATGTTTGAATCTCGTTCAGCAATTAATTTCTGTCTTTCGTTCCTTCTTCCGGGGGGCTAGGTGTCCGACGTTTAATAGCTAATGCAAAAAGTGATCATGTTCCAAATGCAGAACTCTTAAAGCATCTATTAAATCTAGAAATTACAGTACGATGGCTACAGAAAATTCTAATAGTTTGACTGGGTATTTGGTAAAGTTGTTCTTCATTTTTGTCACGTTACAGTTGCATACAGTAGCTCTACGGAATTAGGCAAATTGAGCTCAAATGTCTTGAACGTAAGAAAATAAAAACGTAACTGAAATATTTGTTGAACCCAAAAAATAAAAGCAGGGTTAACAACAAATATTTTATCGTATGGGACAAAGGTACGTTTTAACCATTTGTTTTTGGATATATTTGACACAGTCAGAAACCATAAACAGGTCTTTTTTTTTTTTTTACATTGAGGGCAAAAAACAAAAATTCTGTTTTCTGATTAGCTAGGGTTCTCTATCAATTTTGCTTGCGCTGTACTCTTCAAATTAAAGGTTCTACTATGAGGTCATTATTGTAGCAAAACTATTCACAAATGCGTCCCAGCTGAACAGCTTGCCAGCAACCTCATCTTGCCAACAGATGCTCCTGACAGAGTTGAGTGGTTATCTGATATTTTTGCAGAATCGAAAAATTACATGCATTTACATTGAATGAGAGGTGAGGTTCAATGTGAAACCGACATGGACAAAGAAGTGTTTACAAACTTAATAAAGGTGATGTCCAACACATTCCGAGCCTGTTGGGATGAGGTTGCTGTTAAGAGAAATTGGTAACTCCCCTTACCAGCCAAGAAACAGTCATCATTTGCATTAACATTTTAGTATAATTGTTAATGCAATGATGACAGCGGGGTACATCCACTTTAATGTTAATATTGTCATAGGATGCCCATATGACTAAGTGAAAATGCTAATTCAATTTGGATTATTGCATTTTCATTTATATATTGTCTCAAATAGCAATTACATATATTGAAAATGACAGTGCATTTGTAAAATCGCATGATTATTTTAATATAGTCCCCTATGGGCTTCTATATTGTATAGCTATTAAGGCAGACAAATCTCAACATGCGTTTGCAGATTGCTGCACACATTTGCAAATCGTCACACGCATTTGTAGATCATCCCACACAGACGAACTGCACATTTACAGATCTCTGCCACAGGAGATGTGTAGCAAAAGTCACGTGTAAAAAGACAATTGAGAGGCCATGCTTTGGTCTACACTAGTACAGACTTATGTACGCATTTACAGATATGTCTAAACATTTACAGATATATGTACACATTTCTGGATTAAAGTGCACATTTGCGGATTGTGGTACACATTTGTGGATCGTGGGACGCATTTGTTTTGCTACAATAATGACCTCATATTCTACCTTATTGCTAACAGAGCAACCTCAACAAATAACTATGTATATTGAGAAGATTAGACAGACAAGGCTACATCACGATCACAGACCTGGCAAAACACACTCAATGTAATCCTGCAGACTGGTTAGCGATTCATCCTACTTTATACGGTCTAGTAAAAACAACCTCTTAATTTTCATGTCTAGTCAAACTAACCGAACAAAGCCAGTTCCCTGAGTAAAAATGAGGCATGAACAGGTTCATTTATTTTCCATGTGTAAATGTGTTACATTGTAATTCTTAGTTCTTGCTTCTCATAAACAATCCTTTGCAGCCTTTCTTAAACTATAATAAATCATCTAAACTTTTAATAAACACTGTAAGTCATAATCTATGTGGCCTACTGTACTTATCACCAATTTATACAGTACATAATTAAGTAACATGGCTGGTAACCTGCCTGTGACAATGATGCCTCCCTCCCAGATATGCAGAATTATTTTACACTCGGTTCGAGGCACAGAGTGATGTTGCAGCCTCCCTCCTTCCAATAACCAGGTGCTTTGTCTTATCATGACTGATGTGAGGACAATTATATGGAGAGACAACCCACGGAAGGCTGCTGGACCAGACCACATTCCCGGTAGAGTGCTCAAAGGTTGAGCAGACCAGCTGCCGGATGTTCTTGCTGAGGCTTGTCATGAGGCACATCAAGTCCTAGCTACACCCCTCACTGGACCCCATGCAGTTCGCGTATTGCCCCAATCGCTCAACAGATGTCACCAACTCCACCCCCCTCCCCACCTCTCACCCACCTTGACATTAAGGATACATTTGTACGTTTGAATGCTGTTGATAGACTCCAGTGCTGCATTCAACACAATAGTTCCTCAGCAACTGATTGGAAAGCTGACACCTCCCTTTGCAATAGGATTCTGGACTTTCTGACTGGGAGACCTCAAGAAGACATGTGTAAGTGCCTCAAGTGCAGGGATGAAAAAACGTTTTATACAGAGATGGCTGGACTGTCTGCAGCACTTCCTGCTGGGTACCTGCCCCAAAGACAGCAGTTCAGATGATGATGCTATGTCTCAGTGTTTTGCAAAAAACAGTGGTGTTGATCTTGAAAAGATGTTTAAACGAAGACAAACATTTAGATACTCTCAAATAACATTATTTTATCTACACCTGGATGCTATTTCTCAGTTCAATTTTAATTTCTTGGAATTTTTCATATTAGTTTTTGGATTATCACACCATAGATTGGATTATTGTGTTTTAAATCCCTGGAATATCACACTTTAAATCTTTGGAATATTTGGATGAATGTTTTATTATTTAACTGACGAAAGTAACTTTTACCATCAATAAACATTGCACCAATATCGGAAATAAAGAAGCGCGTCTGAACACGGCATCGCCAAGACCATAAACAGAGTTTACCCTTACATTATGGATAGACTACTTATTTTTATATTTAGGCATGAAGACTCAGATTTAAGTAACATTTATTGACAATAGGCTACAACACATCGTCTTTGTGTATGGTTCTGCTTGCACCAGCCGACAACCCAGCTGGGACTGCATGTCTTGACATCCCTGGCAGAGAGCTCAATACACATTTTTTCTTACTCAGGTAAATGGGTAAGTATTAATGTAGTCAGCCTGTTTGAAATTGATTATGTTTTGCCATGTGTCAATGGTCTCCATGTAATCACAGTTGAGGGAGGCTGCAGTCCAACAACAGTTTAATTCTAACTAGTACTACCTGGATGAGATGGATTTACTGCTCAATAGTTGACCGCTACATATGATACCTGTTTGTTTTTGTGTAGTAGTCAACAGATCCACATTTCTATTTATTTTGGGATACAGTGAGTGTATAAACATATTGATAAGGAGGTTAACACAGTGCGACAACAGCTGGTAATTGTTTTAACTACTTAATGCACACTTAGTGTGTTGGGTAGGCAATATACCATTGACATTTCTAATTATTGAGAACAGATTTTACAGTTCAAAGTATATACCAAGGAAAACGTACAAGTATGGTCTGTGATCGTGACGTAGTCTTGTCTGTGTAAGTTTTACAATGTATATAAGAGTACAACGCAAGCACAATTGATAGAGAACACTAGCTAATTAGAAGCAAGACTGTCAATTATATTAAAAAAAACTAATGGTTAAAGCGTACCTTGATCTAAGTTCACTGATGTTCAAATAGCCACACCCAGTGCCGGCCCCAGCCCTTTAGGGGCCCTAAGCAAAATGTGATTTGGGGGCCCCCTCCCCTAGTGGTCCGGGACTCAAACAATATAGGGCGGATAGGGGCCCTAAGCGGCTTTATAATTATATAATTTTGAGCCCTTGCAGCCACTCAATCACTTACCAGGTGACGTAAATTAAGTCTGTGAGGGTTTAGGGATTAGAGACATTGGAATTGGGCCCTTAAAGCTTTTTTGTTTATAATGTTGCTGCATATAATTGATGGGAATGACTACTAATTGTGTTTACAGTTCACAAGATGTCATAATATGTTATATTTAAAATAAACTTCATTGTGTTTATTGCTTTATTATATTGATTCTACCACACGTAAAAAAAACAATTAATCACAGCAAATTGTGCGATTAATTAGTAAATTTTTCGATCTATGTGTGTACATGTGTATGTGTTTGAGCAGATTTTACCAGCAGCCTGCATCTCGTGTTTAATTAACTGCCTAACCTCCCTTAAGATCTTTTCATCCCTAGAAAGAGCCCCATATTTCACTGCTGTCAACACACAAGTACATTCTCATTCACACTTGCATGCACATTCACACGTACTTTGACTGTCCTCACTGTAGGCACATATTCCATTAACCTGTGATATTCGCTGCCGGAAAAGCATGGGTCTTCAGAAATGTTGCTCTATAACAGTTCATCAGATCTTGATTAGACAACATGCGTAGCCAGAAAGAAAATGTAACCAGGAAGACCACATAGTGTCAGATCCACACACAGCTCACCCTCTCCATCACATCACCAAGACAACCCAGTCCCCAGATACCACGTTCCCAGTCACCAAGAACGCAACACATCTCCCGTAGGCCAATCACCTGAATACTGATCACCAGTTGGTTTCTACCCATTCACTATATAGCACAATTCTGAGGACCTTTTCTTGGTGAGGTTTTGTTTGTAGTTTACAACGTAATAAGCCTGTTTTCCAAACCCTTGTATATAGGGGGCGTTCCACATACACACACATTTCATGATTATAAACTCACTCAACCTTCACACACCCCATTACAACCCAACGTCACACCACATAATTCTATCTGAACTCTCTGCCCTGACAAAAATACACACACTGTGATGGCAGCACATACAACCCCCTCACAAGCACACATTTTAACTCCTCCTGTTTTCCCTCAGTTCACTCCATAATTCTACAGTCCAGTGATTTGGTTAATTACAACCAATTAGAATGCCCAGGAACTAGTGGAGCATACAATTTTTACTGCAGGTGAGTTACTAATAACCCCTGCATTATGAGAGCGGTTCACCAAATCTGTGTATTTTATCAAGGAAAGTTCAGTACATTGGAAACTTTGCAGTTCCCTATACCGTATCAAGGTCAAACGGTTCATTACTGTTCCCCGTAAACTATGTTTGCTGTTTAAAGACAAAAAAAACTCTAAAAGAAAAGGGAAAAAATTATTGGAACATTGCTTCTACTTTATTTCTAGAAGAAACGCACCGGACCTGTTTCTCCTGTGCCTCTATAAAAGATAAAAGAAACCGAGAAGCACAGTTAAGGTGATTATACACTAACATTTTTAAACCTAAACCATAATGCTTTCAGACGTTGGAACATTTTCTCCCTTTCCTCTCTGGGCTTGTTAAATGGTTTTATATATCTTTTCTATATTTCTCTGTGTCAGTCTCTTTCTCACTTGCAGTCACACTCTATTTTGGTTGTCACTCTCTCTCTTGCTCTCTATACTCAAACAAACTTTCAGTTAACACACACACATACACACATACACCCACACCCTTACGTTCCTTAAAGCATGATTTGAAATGTGTGTAAAAAAAGAAAATTTTAAAAAGTTCATTAATGCAGGGATGAAAGTGAGTTGAATGTGTGTGTGTGTATTTGAGTTTTTGATATGACGCTGCTAGTTCATTATGCTCTGATGTAAGCTTGACTTATTTTTAGTTGTATGTCCGTGTGGGGGAGGCTGAATAGAAATGAAGGCATCTTCAGTCTCTTGGTGAATAGGACAAGGTCTCCCACTCTAATTACATGGTTCACCAGAGAGACAGAGAAGAGAAAGAGAGAATGAAAAAAGTGATGGAAATGGAGTGGGACAAAACAGATAGCAGAGAAAAAACATTCAACCAATGTAGTGTGTTAGCATAATTACACCTTTAGTGTACTATGAAATGAGTCCACAAAAAATAGATTAATAATAAAGGGTTAGAGAAAGAGCCTGAGTACGCAGATAATGGAGGAAGAGGAGAGGCGCAGAGAAAGGGTGCAACTGAATGAGAGAGAGTCAGAGTTACTAACTGAAAGACAGAGAGCACGAGTGAGTGAGAGCGCAAATTTGTGAGTGATTGGGAAAGAGTGAGAGAGAACAGATTACCCACAAGACTTGGGGACACATAAGCCACATTATCTGAGGGGCGAAAGAAGCAGGCGGTACACGTCTTAGCAACACAAGGCAACCTGTCATTGCTGCCGCATCGCTCCTCCCCTCCTCTCACCCCCTCTTCTCTCTATATTCCTATACTGTTTTTATTTCCTATTCTTTGATATCCTATGAACTGTGGTCTCACTGAGCTACCATAATCTCAGAGAAACAGATTGGATGGTCAGTACTCAGATTACATCAAATCAATCCTGCATCTCAAACAGATTTGTTATCAGGTATGTATTAGCAACACAAAGGGGAGGAACTGCTCACAGACTGGAACTGAAACAAATTGCTACAGTGTTCTTTTAATTGCCTCCTCTAATTAGTTGAAGGTAGATGGAGAGTGGTTGTATGTTGTCTTACTATGAGGTTTTTATGTTTTTATTAATTGACATTGACCTCTGTCATGACCTTTGATCCTTGACAATCTTTTTGCTAATTGGCCAAGTGGAAGACTATCAATTTATGTTCATAGATTTATATACATGCATAATGTAATACTTATATCAGCAAGGAACAATAAATAACTACCTGTTCTACCTTGTCCCAAAGATGTTCTATTGAAAAAAGACTTTGGGACTGAGAAGGAAGTATACTGAAGTCCTTGTCATACAAACGGATTTTGATGATGCGTAACATGGTGTATTGTCCTGCTGGAAGTATACATTTGAAAATGGGTTGATTGTGGCCATACATGGATGCACGTTGTCAGTGACAATGCTTAAGTATGCTGTGGCATTAAAATTATGCATGTTGGTATGAAGTGGCCTAATATGTGCAAAACAAATTCCCCATATTATTACACCAACCTAAAACTAGTTACAACTCCAAGAAAATGTTGTGGGTGCGGTTGCTGTCGCAGCAGTTGTGTCCAGTGTTCAGCTGTGTACTGACAGTAACACAGATAATCTCCCAGTACTTAGCTGGCCATCTTCCAAATACAAAAACAGATATGTCCAATTAGCTAGCTAGCTAAAAATATCTGGCAAAAAGGTAGCAAAATAACTACAGCCTTATGAGTACACAAAGTAAATGTCCTACTTACTTTCTGTAATATTTTCTACTTATTTTCTGCTGTTAGGTATTTATTCCATGAATCGAATTTTAGGTTTTTATATAGGAATTGACCCATTTGATGCCAAGGCTACCCATGAAGACTATCTAGATCAGTGTTTCTCAACCCTGTCCTGAGCGACCCCCTGCACTACATGTTTTAGATCTCTCCCTTCCCTAACCTACCTGATGTAGCTCATGAAGGTGACGTTAATGAGCTGATCATTTGAATCAGGTGTGACAGAGCAGGGAGAGATCTAAACATGCAGGGCTGGGGGGGCGCCCAGGACAGGGTTGAGAGACACTGATCTAGATGTTTCTTTGGACAAGGACCCAGTTAAGAAGACCTAGTGCTTAGGAACATTTCATTCTGTTCGTTGTGTGTGTGGGATCTGATCACCCCACCTGTGCAGTAGGACAGTTGTTTGTAAGTGTTGTAATCAGAAAGTTGTACTTGCATATTTTGATTTTCAACACCCTGGTTATTGTTAAATAAATTGTACCTTATAATTGTAATTAATTAATTTAGTTTTAGCTATTCATTTACATCTATATTATATTTTGAAGTAAACTTATACTTTTACAACTTAATATAATTACGCCTCCTGGTTTCTAGTTTTGTTGTATAACCTACTCACTGCTCCCTCCAAGTCTTGTGCATTCCATTGTGCTGTTAGGGTGCTAGAGTAAGCATATACTGCATAAGGCTGAAGTTATTTTGCTAGTAATTTAATTCTTTCCATAACAGTTTAAGAGTAACTGTTACACCAATCCTCCCCGTTTGGTGGGACTAGCATAGATCCAGTTCGGTTTTTCTTTGGCTCAATTCCACTCCTGATACTCACACCTGGCTCACATCACCATCATAATCAGATGGACCAATTTAAATGTATAAACCCAGGGAATCTGAATTCCATTCTGACTCTTGTGGATTATTGCCAATGGCATGTGAGTTCATGGCCTTATGCGTCACAGCTTTAGTTATAATTATTTTGTTTTACTCACAACCAGATCTTGTACGCTTTAACCCTTGTAAAGTCTGGTTTGTGGATGTCTGGTGTTGCCACCATATAGAGTGTTGCTGAAATGTATGTATACCCAATACGCAAATAATTTACAAATGGCAAGCATTCAGCATGACGGAAACTTCACCTGGGAAGTGGACATCCTTCCAGACTATCTGCAAGAGAAACAACAAAACAAATCAGGTAAATGGCAACCTAAACATAACATTTGGAAATTAGCTCCTCTAGCTCCATCTCAGGTGATATTGTATGCTTGAACAATAAGAAGCGTTGAACAAGAACCAAAATGCCACTTGACAGTGACTTCCTGGACACACCCAAAGGTTTATAGAAGTCCATTCCATGGACAGATGAGTCCAAAATTCACCTTTTGGTTACAATCAATACCACTGTGGTGACATCCCAACACTGCGTCCCACCAAATTAACCTAATACCAACAGTCAAGCATGCTGGTGGGAATGTCAAGATCTGGTGCTGCATTTCTTTCTCAGGACCTGGTTGATGGCACCTTTTAGAGAACCAAAAAGTGTGAACCTGAAGCGGACAGTACATGCCAGACACCCCTGAAACCTTACTCAATTGGCTTAAGAAGGAGGAGTGGGCAAGAAAAATGTATGAAGATGTCAGATACAGATTAATAACTAGGTAGGTGTAGGTGCCACTTTTGAAAGAAAGTAAACCACTTTTGTTGAAAAAACGATCAAATTAAAGATATTTGTTTGTATTATTTAGTTGAAATGTCTTTTTTTGATTTTTAGATAAGGAATTTTTGTTTATTTGAATATTTTATACAGAAATAAAGGCAATTCCTGTAGGGTTCACAAGCCTTGAAGCACTATACAGTATAGGACCAGAATGGAGATGGATGGGCAAGTGATTTAAAAACCCTGAGAGTATTAGAGAAATTATGACAAGTACATTCTTTGTTTTTCCACTTCCTACTCTTCTGGCCCATCCTTAATTGTTCCTCTTGTTGTCTTTTTTCTCTTTTCTTCCATGGTTACTGTGGTTTCTCATTATACTGAATTACACTCTCATCTTCCCCTTCTTCATCTGGTTACATTGTGACTAAGAGTTTGAATAATGTGCCAGACGGTGGCTTAATGAAAAAATAAAAACTCTGACATTTAAACGCAGTGACTCTCCTCTAAGCAGTGCTATTATGTCTGTCAGATGTACTGATCCCTTAAGATCCCCAGCTGATCCCTAGTAACCTTCGAATGAACTCTTAAAATGTGTGGTGACCCTAGAAATCTGGGATTTTCTAAACATTAATAACTAGCCAGTGATTCATATTTCAAGCTTTAGGGGAGGAACCTTTATTTTGGGGGGGCCATCACATGACTAAATGTAGATCTAGATAATCTTTTCTGTTGTTTTATCATCACGACTGGCAAACAAAATGTATTTAAAAGTGATGAAAAGACTGGATTGAACAGAAGCGCATTGCTTGTGTTATGCCTGAAAATGGCAGACAATTGCGGATTATAACCCAATTTAAATGCGTTGCACTATGCCTTGTATGTGATGAACCATACATTTTGTCAAGAACAAACATAATCTTATGCAAGGTCATCATTTGTGTCACTGAACTTCACACTAGCTTCAGGCGAGATACAGTAACTGTCACGTCGCCCCCTGGTGGCGGGCCGTCCCCCTGTCGTGTGGCAACCCGACGTTCAACGTCGCCGGCCTTCTAGTGGCCATTGTGTATGTTTGTCCTGTTTCTCATGTCCTGTGAAGGCACCCTTCCCTGACCCCTTAAACCTGCTCCCAATCAGCTGGGTATTTAAGCCCCTGTGTGTATCGTCTCCGCGTGTGTTCTTGTCGCTGTGTTTCGTGTTGCTAGTTCCAATGTTCTGTGCATTTTATGCCGAAAGGGAAACTATCCCATCTGATAATTTTTCCGTGCCTGCGCGCACGTGGCTTTCACTATCTACTGAAGAGAGGCTATTTCGGCCTACGAGAGAAAGTTTATTAAACTAACAACCTTCGTAAGATCAACCTTCCATCTTGGTCCCGTTCATTCATTCACCCCGACATCACAGTAACAGAACCTGTTAAACTGAGTTACAGGTTTTTACTAAGACACTATGCTCCAGTCACTATGAAAGAAATAAATGACGTAGGAATCAACACTACACTTAGGGAGGTTTCTTGAAATTTAACAGCCAGTGGGGAAAGCCACAGTTGTCCTCTCCCAATCTAATTGTAGGCATGTATATGGCTGTCATATTGCACTGTGTACTAACAAGCATAGAGGTGTTGTTTTCTTGTTCCCATTTCTTTGAAGTCATCTGTAAGCTTCAAAACCTCCAATATATCATTTGTTGATCTGGCTTGTATTAATACACCACTAAAGTACAAAGACCATAAAGGTTTAAAAATTATGCACTACTCTCACTCTGTACCACGGGCGCAAATACGTGCCCAAACTATGAATGTTCTAGAGTGTTGAGGGTGCATATAGTTGCCCCAAAATGTGAAACATGCCAGATCATGTTTTCTGTCAAGTCAAACTGTTGTTGTTGTGTGAATACCTAATTAAATGGTGGCAAAAATCCTTTGAAATAAATTAATGACTGTGATTGGCTTATGTTATATTAGATGTGAATGTTAATAGTTGTTTAATAGCTAGTTACTAGTAGACTTAATCGAAAGTATCCTGAAAATAAAATGGCGAATAGTGGTGGTTTTGTTTTGAACTGGGACAGTAACAGTAAACAGGTTTTACTAGATTCAATAAAGACGAATTCTGGGAATACAGATTGGCCTAGGGATGCTGAGAAAACATAAGATCTCTGATTATTGGAGTGGCGATAAGGAACCGCTTTCAGATGTTAAGCTCTTGTTTACATTTTAACGACAACGAGTTGAGAATTGGGAGAAGGCAACCAAATTACAATCCCCTTTTTGACCAAGTGCTTTACAATTTTCAAAATGACTGCTCTCCTTATCAACCCCTGTTGATCAACGAGTCCATAGTCTCTATTGAGTTTTTTTTATAAAATCATGTTGTTCTTTGACTTGTTGTTATTTTACATGATGAAGAGTAGACAACATTTACATATCATGTAATCACTTCTATATCATGTATGAAATGTTTAATAAGGTCACTTGAGCCTAATGCTCATATAATTTTTCTGTCTTCAATTCTACCACATTTAAATGTTAAGAAAGAGAGATTGTACAGTTTGGATTTCTGTGTGTGTGTTGGGGTAAGCAGGAGTTCAGAAAGTGAGAGCAGCACTAGAGTTAGAGAATCACGCCTTGATCATGTGCCTATCACGTGCTTATCATGCCACTATCACAACACCATCACCAAACCAATGGTCAGAACGTACATAGCCCACGGGATAGAGTCAAGATGGTTGTGAACCAATGGTGACGATCAGTAAATTGCATAGTGTGCCTAATATTGTTTCTGTGATTGTAGGCCGTGTGCTAGGAGATGGAATTCTCACAACACAGTGGCATCCGTTATCGCTTGCCATTGTTACAGAATGGGTCAATTGTTAAAACCACAACCAATTCTTCCTCTGCATTTGCGGTCACCTCCTTTGGGTCTTGTACCCTGTTGCCATGGTTCAGGTGGATCCAACCTTCTCGGCCCTCTACTTTGACTGCAGTTGGTGTACTTAATATTACCTGGTAGGGCCCCAGCCACCTTGGCTGTCTCCATTTGCGCCTGTAGACCTTTATCAGTACCTGGTTGTAAAATGATATCCTGGTTTTCTGGTAGTGGACCATAAGATTGTCTTACCTGTGAATACACACTTCTTAAAGCAGAGGTCAGTCATTTTAAAAACAAACTCAATCCCAGATCGATTGTATCTAATCCAGACATTCCTGGGGGTCTCTTTGAGGATACAGTCATTGGTCTTCCTGTCACAATTTCATGGGGTGTATGGCCTGTGCCTCGGTTTATGGATGCTCTCATATTCATCAGAGCTAATGGTAAACATTCAACCCAATTCATTCCTGTCTCATTGCATGCTTTGGCTAATGTGCTTTTCAGCATTTATTTTATTTTATTGTATGCCTCAATTCTTGCACTCGTCATCTCAAGATGGCCACACTACAAGATGCCAAACTACACACTACGCCAACTGCGTGGTAAATCTGCATAGTGATGTCTGCTGGACCATTGCAAAGCCAGAGTGTCATTTCAGTATAATGCCTAATAAAGGTTGAGACGTCAACAAACAGGGTGAGGTCGCTATGAAGTAGTGCTTCAGAGTGACAGCCTGGTCTAGCCTCACTTTCCACTGCTCTAGTTGTGGGCGTCGCCATCGTCCTTTGTGGTAAGTAGGTTAGCAGGATTGACAACTGAACATCTTTAAATGACGATGTTGAGTGCAGTGAGTAAAACTTTATAGCAGCTCATTCTTCTTGGGGTTATCAGGGAGTTATTGGAGGTAATGAAGGCATTAACTGAGTGGGACACATGCTCTTCTGTGAATTCCTGGGAGGCGGTAGGTGATAAGTGGTAGGTGATCACCTTACGTTTGATTGGTTCTGCTCATGCACAGAAAGGAATGCAAATCTTTTGGTGTGCTGTTGTCTACAGCTGCTGGAAAAACTCCTGTCCCATAGGCTGTAGGCTCCATCTGGGCTGCTGTTGGACCAATCGCTTCATCAAAAGCTTCCAACTTTCCCTTGAATATCATCTGCCCTTCAAGGTGCACAGTTGCTCCCTCAGTCTCACTTGTTGACAAACTTGTTGATAAACATCGTTGCATATGGTGGCAGTGGAGCTGTTGATGGGGTAGCATTTTTTAAGGTATTTAATTTGTTATGTTTACTCTTAATTGTCCAATTGAACAACTGGTCCTCTGACTTCCATATCTGAAGGAGTATGTTGCTAGTAACTGTAGTGGTCTTGTCTCAGTTTTTTTTGTTCTGTAGCGTTTCCTTAGTCAAACAAAATGTGTCTGGCTCGCCAAATTGTTGCAGAATAATTCTTATCCACTTATCAAGTTTGGGTGTAGAGTCTACTTGATTTTAATTTCTAAAATATAACTAATCCAGGAAACCAATATTTTAATTGTATATTGTTTATTACAAATGTGTAGGTGATACACAGGCAACGTACACTCATGTACATGTTCCTTAGTATGACAAAGACACACATTCCGGGGGATCCTTTATCTAGTCTTCTAACATCTGGTTCCCATCATGCTGCTAAACGTCCAAGTAACATAGAAGACCTAAGGTAAATAAACATCGATATATGGGCTAAATGGAGAACAAGGTATAACTGGCAACAGTTCAGACAGAGGGGAACAAGGTTTAGCGAGTTGGTCCCAAGTTCTCGTTATTTCCTATCCACATAGTTCCCTAACTTATAGACATACGTATAACCTATGCATGAAACTACATATTTAACAAATATTCAGTAACACCAGATTTCTGCAAATGTAATATGGATTGTATATGCATAGACCAATTATTACTGCACTGGGAAAGACATTACTTTTTTTTACGGATATTGGTGTCAAATTTAATCTGATGCAGTTAATTAAGAAGCCAAGTCTGAAGGACCCGTCAAAATCCACCTTGATCGACCTCATTTTTACATATTCCCCCAATAAATATGTTGCAAGTGGGGTGTTCCCCTTAGATTTTTGTGACCACACTTACTGTGTGTATTAGGAATGTGTCGAATGTCTAGATCTATACCCTGTTGTATCAGACAGAGGAATTTAAAACTGTTTAATGAACAGGATGTTTTACATGATTTATCATTTAATAATATTAAATGCGTCACATTCATAGTTGATAATTGGCTCTTAAGTTCTATAGCATCTTAAATGCTATTTTGGATAAGCATAATTCCTTAAACACATTTTAGTTGTTAAAAACATTTTAAAGTTAAAACTTTTGTCTTTTCAACAAAAGTTATACATAATAGGGATGTTGTCTGGGCAAAATAAATGTGTACATTTTGTTAGGAAAACCAAATCTGATTATTTTGTTAACACTTAATCTGATTGTTTTGGAAACCCGACCATGTTCTGTAAAACTGTTAAATCTCTAAAGGTTTGTGGCTTTTTTTCACTCCTGAATCAAATTAATTCAGTCACTGTCCCCATCACTGATAAAAATGATCAATTAATGCTTCAATCAAAATGTTATTGCATCAAGCTATATAGTTGGTTCAGTAGCTACGTCAACTCAATTTAATTTTGATCAGGATACTGATGGAGGAAAATGTGGGTTCAGGGTTTTCTTTTAGACGATTTCCTTGAACTTTAGACACTAAGAAATCTATAGAGGCAGATAACTCGGAACCTGGTCTGCTAAAATGTGTATCATCACTTATTGCTGGCACAGTCATCTATATTTTAAATTTGACATTGTCTTTAGGAAATATATTCAGAAATTATGGAAATCAGCCTCTCCAAAATGCCTATTTACATTACCAGGGTAATAGTTAAGGTTTAAACCAACTGGAAATGTTAACAATCGGCCAGGCAGAGGATGTGTTCCTATATTGACCCCACACACAGTGAGCCAAAGGATTCAAAGGATCACAGCTGGCTAATTGCAGATGTTAGTTGGGTCTTTGGTTCCTAAAGTGTCCAAAACTATAATCAGATGCCACCTACAACAAGTTGTTTCATGGGGTTGCCATAAAAGAACCCTTGCTGTCCTAAAACAATAAACTCAAGTGCCTACAGTATACAAAATATGACCAGACCTTTTATTGGGACCAGGGTATAACCATGAAGAACTTTGATGGTGTGGATCTTAGCTGTTGTGGGGCAGTTTTTCTTCCACAGGCCATGGACAACTTAGGATACATGGTTTCAAGGAGTTACAGCAAACTTGCCTCTGCCAGGAACCAACAACTGGCAGTGGTTGGATCTTCCTACAGGGCTATGAACCAAACCACACCTCAAAATGTTTTGCCACGGCCATTCCAGTTCCCTGACCTTAGTCCATACAAAACCTATGGAATTAACTGAAGAGTAGACTACAAGCTTGTCTAACTGTATTCATACACATATAGTCTGCCTTTCGAAAACACCTTGCGAAAGGCAGACATAACAGCTCAGAGACTAATTGGGTATACCGTTAATAGATTTGAGCACCTGGATTTGTGCAGTATCTGCATTATTCCTTGTAAATCCTCTCATGCTCTGTCAGTTGGGGAGTGCCTATGTGATATTAGGGTCTCCCCACAGACTTCTCTGTATTTGAGTCTGTTTAAACATTTCTTTAAACTTGATCAGTGTGTCAGTACATGCCCCTGAAAAGCATCCCCTTGTTTTTGAGAGATCTAGTGATTGGCATTCATTCCAAATGTTTTGGTTTAGGTCCACCAGAACATATTTTTCTTTGCTCATAGTCCTTCAGGCAGCATACTAAGGAGTGGCTTTCCTTCCAGCCACTCTACCATAACGTAAACCCTGCTCTTTCAGAGTGGCCATTGTGGTCTTGGTTACCTCTCAGACCTTGCTGGTTCACTTAGTTTGGCAGGAAGAACCGGTCCAATAAGTCTTAGTTGAAGAAGTTGTTCAAATCTTTTTTAATTTCACAATGATGGAGCCCAATTTGCTCTTGAGAACTTTCAATGCGTTAGCATTTTCTATATCTTTCTCTAGATTGTCTCACTGAAACATGTCCAATCAATTGAATTTGTCAAAGGTGGTAAGAAAGACACAGGATACATCATGGCAAAGTGTTTTTTTTTATAAAAAATGTTTAAAACTAGCACCAATTACTTAAAACTTGGTTTCGCTTTGTCATTATAAGTTATTGTGTGTAGATGGCCAAGTTTAAAGTCGGCCCACCACCTTTAAGTAGAACCTTGACAAGACTGAGTCGCCTTTTGCTTGTCCTTTAGGACATGCCCATCATGGTTGACAACTACACAGTGTCCCCCACTGGCAAGTTTCAAAGTTGTTTCTGAAAGTACTTGGACAGACATCTCTAAAAGTGATATCTGCTATTATCCAGTGCAGTTTTTGTCATTTTTTTTGACGGATGTTGCAGGTCTGTACTCAGTGTATCGTTGATGGCTGGCTGCTGTAGGCAGAGGGCTGTCACCGGGAGAGACAAGGAGAATCACTATTGTGTATGGAAGCATGTTTATTCACATTCCTGCCCTGGGAGACAGCAGGCAGTTGACGGAAGGGAAAGGATATGTAGAGGAAGTGTTGCTAGAGGGATGAGGATGCATTCGTCGGTGCAACTGCAAACTGGTATAGCTACAGTTTCAGCCCATATAGAAAACAAACAAAAACTGGGATGCATTTTAGAGAGCATATGAAATATAATGCATTTTGAAAGGTTAAATGTATTTAGAACACATTTAGTGAACATTTCTGTGGAAATATATGATTTGGCAATTGTTTGAGTGGGAACATACTGTGAATGTTAGCATGTAAATACTTGAGTGCATACGTGCTTTTGTGTAATTCTGGGTTCGAGCCTGTGTTTTTATGTGTATGATATGTGTTTTGAAGGCACTTGTTTGTATACAGTCTCTGTGGCAGTAAATGTGTTTTACGTTAATTGGATTAAATCTTATTAATGGTCTTAACACTCTTGGTAGATCATTAGGCCCTGTATGTGTGAAGAGATTAATTTGAATGTGTCAGAGAGAATCAGAAGGTGCACTGGTTACTTAACTGTGCCACTATGTGTGCACACAAGATGTGTGTGTGAAACAGATTGGAATTGAAGCAAGGGGAAGGCAAGGAATGAAGGACATCTCTTACCTGGTCTTGTCACTGTCAATGTTACGGTCTTCAACGCTGTCACAAACACACACACACACTGAAAATAGACCATGGGAAAAATCCTAATGGTTGCAGTCCATATTGAGAGATCAAGTGGATGTGGGAAATATAGGAAGGAAAGGGACATAGAAAGGGATAGACAGGGAGAGAGATTGTACTTTTAGGAGAAAGGCAATCTAAGAAAAGGAGGCAGAGATGATGAAATATGAATGTGTTTAAACGTAAATATAGAAGAAATAATTATTATTTAATTTTGTGTATTGTGAATTTGTGAATTTTATTTGACTTGATTAGTAGTGAGTGACAAGAGATAGAGAGAGAGAAATAGAGCTTGTCACATCCTAGCAATACAATGCCCTATCTCCCTCATTTGGGGCACAGACACTTGCTTTTCTTTATTCCCTTTTGGTCCTCATCACTGTCCTGATTTGAATTCCTCCTTCCTTATGTTTGTTGGCAGTCATTGTTTGGTCAGTGTTCATACCACTGTGACATGTTTCTATTGTTTGTAGTTTCTGTTATTGTTACCCTTTTGGTTCATTATTAAAATAACTTCATTCTCCATGTGACTGTATCCTGCGTCCTATTTTAACGTTTCAGAGATCTACAGGCTGTTTTGCTACAGATGCAGGTTGATGACTGGTCAGTGTTCACTCTGTTTGTACCCAGCAGCCTGCAGATAAAATAATGTTACAGTAAATCAGCACAGCACCACTCACTCATTATTGAGTAAGTCAGACATACACACTGGCCCACAGGTGAAGCAGACACGATTATGTCTCCTTGCTAGTCTAGACTTAAAATTAAAGAGACAGAACGACACATACACACAGGTCAGTGTGGTCCCCATCTGCTGGGTATGCCAGCGGAGCGGAGCTAGTGCTTTCAACTCCTTCTATCTCTCCTCTCCTCTGTACGCTGAGACCTAAATGTCTGGCTATGCCCTGTAAAGTCAGAACAGATTATGAGGGAGAAATCCCACTTTACTGCAGCCACACGACTATTCTCCATGCATCTGCTCAACTTGAAACTAAACGTGAATGTGTGTGTGCAAAGGCTCAACAGAAGTCATGATTAAAAATCAAAGTTAGAGAAGAGCAAGAACATGGTGATTCGTCAAACTATTCAGCAGGGGTTCTACTAACATTACTAAAGTGTGCATCCTTGGGTATGTTAGTTTTCCAAAAATGTGTTAATTTTCCAAAATACTAGTGTTAGCTTCACTTGGTTTAATGCTAAATCAGGTATCCTGCCTCCATCCGTCAAACAGACAATGAAAGGCGTAGCTATAAATTACTTCTTGAACGGGAATCAAGGAGTAGCCCATTTTAACCCAGATATTCAGTTACAAACGTATTGCTGCTGATCTCTGCCCATGACGTTCTGATATTTTTGTTAGCTCCTCCTTGTGAAGCAGAGCTTTGTAGGTAGTTGAGGTGACACTGCAAGAGATAGTGAGAGCAAGAAGCAGAGACAGAGGGAGAACAAAAAGCAAGAGCAAAAACAGAGAAATGAGGGGGAGAGAGGAAGATAAGTGGAGCTGAATTGGTCTTGACCTTGTCAAGGTCAATCGATGTTTGCAGAGGGATCTGTTCCATTTCAAAGCAACCAGCTCATGCTCCATAACCCGCAGTGTTCTCTGGTGCAATACTCACACATTATGGACTCTCATTCTTATTTGTTGCCAGGGCTCTCTCTGTCTGGCTTGGGGAGCAGATGAACTTTCCAGATCAGTGCGCCATTAGCCCATGGCCAGGGGGAGGAATTGTATCTACTCACAATTTGGCATCAGAACGCCTTAGAGACAAACGAACACACACAGAACCTCTATCCTATTCATCATTGATTGTTAGTTGGACTCATCTCACTGCATAGTTCATTGATGCTAACCACACACATCTGCTCCAATATGATGCTGATCCTGAAGCAGGTGTGATTTTGTCCTCATTGCCCGGCAACCTTTGAAGCATAATAATACAACTGATCCAGGGAGAGTGGCCCACATTCATTAGCCTGAAACGGTTAATTAACTCTTTGTCATTTCCATGATGAAATCAGCAGTTAGCGATATATTGGCACTTTTACTATGTCTAGAATTATAATTTAGGCTGGTAAGGAAGAAAAGGTCTTTAGCACAATTGAACAGTTTATTCAAGATTCACTTGCAAGGAGAGACAGGTTCCCTGCCACCCAGAGTAACAGGGAAGCATCTCTACCATTCCAAAGTTACATACCATACCTTTAGTCCAGGGGTGTGTCAAGACAATGTACCACAGTTATTTATTAACAACACACTAGGTTTACTGTTATATATTAGGTTATACTGGAAGGATCCCCCCTCAGAGGACTAAGGTCAATACAGGTGGCCGGTCCAACCTAATTGGGTCACAAGTGAGCTTATAAGAGGGGTAATAAAGTGGTCATCAATGCGGTCACGAGAAGGGAACAGATACACAAATGGCTTTAACTCATTAACTGATGTCTTTGACATTGCTGACCATTTCAAACAAATGACCACCATTAATTTGAAACCTACCACACAAAGGAACAGATGCCCTCTTTGCGTGGCGCTGCTTTACTAAGCACACATTCTTCATAATTGTGTAGAAACACAAAGAACTCAGTACCTTCATGTAACCTCGCTGTGTAACTTGTAGCTCATACCGTGTATACTCCATTAATACATCAAATTGTTAATTTTACCATAACATGATCTCCAAGTAGGTTAGATACTGAGAGATATGGGCACGTAACACAATGCTGACTAACTCTGAACAAAAGACAATAGATAAGACATGATAGGATGCCTAATAGATAGGATGCTCGTTATTGTTGGGCCTCACACATCCTATACATACATCCTGTCTGTATCTCTTGATAGGAGTTGTCCATGTGACTGTTATAGGCTTTATAAATAGACCCATGGAACATGGGTTGGAAAATACCATACCTGGCTATACTGTAGGATAAACCTTTCTAATTAGAGGATTATTGACTCTAATAGTTGGCTATGACCATTGACCACCTAGGTGCTTGGCATAAAACACTGTGTTACCTTTAGAATTATTGGTGAACATGTAAGAACTATGGAAGATCAATGTAATGGACTCATGTTAATAATAATACAAAATCTCTCTTGACTTTGTCATAAATAGACCAGAGTGAATTAGGCAGAGCAAGATTATTTGTCTAGCGCAATACATGCACAAAGGCAATTCAAACCTTACAAACACATGAGCAACAGTGGAGATGCAAAATAAAGTGAAATAAATAAACAAAACATTAATACCTTAATGATACAATATTTCATTTTGTGTTACGTTTGTATGTGTAATATATATGTTTATCTTATATTATTATATATTTATATTATATAAAATATTTTTACAATTTCTCTATGTAATCTCACATATTTATTTGCATTGCTAATGTTTTGTGGAAGGTTTTGTTGCCAGGTTTAGAAAATATTCATGTTTTTGTGGCACAAAACATAACCACAGTGGCTCAAATGTAGCTTGCCACAATAAATGACGGTTGCCTAGCAACTTACATAAGCAAAGTTTCTGCCAGCTATTAAGTCTTTTTTATGCGGGAGATAGGTATCTAGCTAGGTAGCTAGCTAATGGGACATATTTCTGTTCTTGTATTTGAACGTCAGTTGCCTAGCAACCTCCGTTAGCAAACTTTCCAGAACAAGGCCATGTAAATGGTTGCCGGATCTGAAGTTTGCAAGTAATGCCAGCTAGGTACAGTACTGTTTATGCAGTGACAATGAAATGGCACTGACTTCAACCATGGGACCTACTTTGTCAAAGGTAAGGCTGAAGTTATTTTGCTACCTTTTTGCCAGCTATTCAGTCTTTTTTATGCGGGAGATAGGTAGCTAGCTAGTTAGGTAGCTAATGGGACATTTCTTTGTTTTTATATTTGGGAGATGGCCAGCTAAATGGAGTCCTGGAGATTATCTGCATTAATTTGCAACCAGTACACAGCTGGACACCAGAAACAGCGGGTGCGATGGCAAGCCCACTTCTACGGAATTGTAGCTGTTCTAGTTGTGGTTGATGTTACGGAGGCTGTTGCAAATCAAGCATTATCTTATTTTTTACTTATTGTTTTTTAGGTTTACAGATGAGAATGACACAGGTATACATTTTCACAAAGTCTGCTGCCTCAGTTAAGATGGCAATTTGCATATACTCCAGAATGTCATGAAAAGTGATCAGATGAATTGCAAGTAATTGCAAAGTAATTTGCCATGAAAATGCACTTAATCTAAAAAAAACATATTCACTGCATTTCAGCCCTGCCACAAAAGGGCCAGCTGACATCATGTCAGTGATCATCTCGTTAACATATGTGAGAGTGTTGACAAGGACAAGGCTGGAGACTCTGTCATGCTGTTTGAGTTCGAATAACAGACAGGAAGCTTTAAAATTAGGGTGGGGCTTGAAATCCTTACCTGGAAACACTTGCCGTCATCATTGCTTTGCACAAACTGGGCTTCACAGCAAGGATATTGCTGCTAGTAAGATAGCACCTAAATATTCAATTTATTGGATCATCAAGAACTTCAAGGAGAGAGGTGCAATTTTTGTGAAGAGGCTTCAGTGCTCCCAAGAAAGTCCAGCAAGCGACGTCTCCTAAAGTTGATTCAGTTACGGAATCACGGCACCAACAGTGCAGAGCTTGCTCAGGAATGGCAGCAGGCAGGTGTCGGTGCATCTGAACGCACAGTGAGGCTAAGACTTTTGGAGAATGGCTTGGTGTCAAGACAGGCAGCAAGAAGCCACTTCTCTCCAGTAACAACGTCAGGGACAGACTGATATTCTGCAAAAGGTACAGGGATTGGACTGCTGAGGACTGGGGTAAAGTAATTTCAATGAATCCCCTTTCCCTTTTCTGTTTGAGGCATCTGGAAAATCGGTTGTCCGGAGAAGAAAAGGTGAGCGCTACCATCAGTCCTGTGTCATGCCAACAGTAAAGCATTCTAAGACAATCATGTGTGGGGTTGCTTCTCACCCAAGGGTGTGGGCTCACTCACATTTTTGTAATAGAACACAGCCATGAATAAAGAATGGTACCAAAACATCCTCCAAGAGCAACTACTCCTAACCATCCAAGAACAGTTTTGTGACAATCAATGCCTTTTCCAGCATGATGGAGCAAAAGTGATTACTAAGTGGCTCGGGGAACAAACATCAACATTTTGGGTCCATGACCAGGAACGTCCCCAGACATTAATCCCATTGAGAACTTGTGGTCAATCCTAAAGAGGCGGGTGAACAAACAAAAACCCACAAATTCTGACAAACCCCAAGCATTGATTATGCAAGAATGGGCTGCCATCAGTCAGGATATGGCTCAGAAGTTAACTGACAGCATGCCAGGGCAAATTGCAGAGTTCTTGAAGAAGAAGGTTCAACGCTGCAATTGAGAAGCATGTGTGTTTATATGTGAATGTGGGCACATGTACTTTTATTTGTTCAGTGGAGACCAGTTTTGGCCCCTGTTCAAATGATTAGGCAGGCAAAAGGCCTTTGGTGGCAAGCTAATGTTCCATGTCTGATCTATCAGCACTCTAGCCAACTAATCACACTATAATCCTAACACAGATTCACCAACACACAAATAAGTATGTTTGTACAGAAAGTGTTTTCAGATCTTTTCAGTAAGATAAAACCATGACATTTTGTAATCTAAACCATCCCCTTATCACTGCTCCCCTGGTGTGTGTGAGTTTGTTTTACCCAGAGAACTTCATGGGTGGATATCCTGTGACATCCAAGATTAAATTGTCTGGTGAGTGTGTTCTATGGGAAAGCTGCCAATGGACATAATGACACTTTCTCTGATACTTCTCCGGGGGGGGGGGACTGGCTCCAGGACTGGACTTCCAAATGTTCTAAAACAAACAGATCTAGACCCCTATTACATTCATGAAATCCTAACCACATAATATGGAGAGATTTAAAACAGACCTTAGATCAGCGCCTTCAGGCATCTGCATCCTACTCTGCACAGGACAACGCAACGTGTCCAGTGTTTCCAGTGTGTTACTATGGCATTATCAGTTTGACACTTTTGAACGTTGTGTCATACCCCATTTCATCCTCATCTTACGTCTCAGTCTGGACCATTTGGTAAAAAATTATGAGCAATGTCATGGATTGTAGAAAGAAAAGGATTGAAACTAAATGGAATCACTGTACATTTAATTACGGCACTCAACTGTTTGCAACCAGGCTCTCAAATATGAAAAGCCAATACCCAAATGAGTACTTACAAGTAATTTGAGGTACTTCGAAAGCATATACATACATAAACCTTTTGTGCATCGTAAAAATTTAATAAATGGCTGGGAGCTATAGTAGTATGTAAAATAAAGATTCCTTACTGATTATACCTTAAAAGTGCTCAGTGTTGTGTGTGTTTGCCTCTGTTTCTGTTTGTTTTGTTTGTTTGTATGTGTGAATGAATGCAATGCAGACCAGATTTTTAGGATAGCTCCTATTAAGTCAATTTTTTGACACTATTTTGCAAAGACAGTTTATATTACAATTCTAACAAAAAATACATTGGTACTCCTATCTTGTCTGCTTCCCCTTTCTCTCTTTTCTGCTTCTCTGCAGTCTATTAGTTCTTGCAGTTTCACATCAAATAGTACTGTCTGACAAGAACCACTTTGTACACCCTGTTTAGTTACTGTCTGCCAGACCTCTTTCTGTCAGAGTTTCCAGGCATTCTTTGCAATTTTTCTGGAGTAAGGACTTACACTTTGAAGGGTTATAGTGGTCATCATTGTCTTTGGCAGCTTGAATGTCTTCAGCTGCCGCAGGAAGTACATCCACTGCTGTGCTTTTTTGGTGATGGAGCTGGTGTTTTGCACCCACTTAAGGTCCTGAGTGATGATGAGGGCCAGGAAGTGAAAGGACGTGGGGCTGGGTTCTTTTAAAAATCCACAACCATCTCCAATGTTTTCAGAGCGTTGAGCTCCAGATTGTTCTGCCTGCACCAATTCACAAGTTGGTCAATCTCCAACCTGTAGGCAGACTTATCCCCACCAGAGATGAGCCCAATGAGGGTGGTGTCATCAGCGAACTTCAGGAGCTTCACAGATTGATGACTGGAGGTGCAGCTGTTGCTGTACATGGAGAAGAGCAAAGGGGAAAGGACATGGCCTTGAGGGGATCCTGTGCTGATGGAATGAGAGTCAGAGACATGTTTCCCCATCTTCACGCATTGCCTCCTGGCAGATAGGAAGTCTGTGATCCACCTGCAGGTGGATTCAGGCACGTGCAGCTGGGAGAGCTTGTCCTGTATCAGAGCTGGAATTATGGTATTAAAAGCAGAGCTGAAGTCCACAAATCGGATCCTGGCATAGATTCCTGAGGAGTCCAGGTGCTAGAGGATGTGGAGGGCCATGTCGAGGAAAGTGGAGGGCCATGTTTCCTGCATTGTCTACTGACCTGTTTGCTCCGTGGGCAAACTGCAGGGGGTCCAGGAGAGGGTCGGTGATGTCTTTAAGGTGGGACAGCACAAGGCGCTCAAATGACTTGATTACCACAGAGATCAGAGCGATGGGTCTGTATTCATTAAGTCCTGTAAGCCTTGGTTTCTTGTGGACAGGAATGATGGTGGAGGTCTTGAAGCAGGCTGGCACATGGCATGTCTCCAGTGAGGTGTCAAAGAGCTGATCAGCTTAATTCTTCAGGGTGGATGGAGAGTCTGGTCCAGCTGCTTTGTGGGGGTTTTGTCTCTTAAACAGTTTAAGCCTACGTCTAACCATTAGAAAACCAGGTCTTGGGCTAAGCCGAAAATTGGACCAGAGAAAATGAACTTACTCTAGTCCTCTACATTTCAATCCTTCTGGGCTTTTGCCATCCTCAGCCTGGCTATTCTTTGCTTCTTATTGATGAAGGGCTTTTTTTTGCTTTGCACCACTTCAGCCCTGCTCATAGGAGCCTGTTTGAAACCAGCCTCGCCATGCACTTCACCCCAGCTGCAGTTTGCCATTCAATTTGTATTTCACTTTATGTCATCCTACGGTTCTTGAGTGATATTCTAAATGAGTTGGCGGTCATCCTGATCAGTAGAGAGTCGTTCTCGCCCTCTGCCGGTCTGTAGCTTTGTTTCCCCCAATGTCTGCTACTTGACCTTATGACCCCTATGAAACTGCTGTCTTTTAAATTTTAAGGATGGAAGCAAACAGACGCTCACTGTATCCCTCTGCCAGTAAAGCCAGAATTGATTCCTTCTTTTCCACATTCAAAATGTTCCTTTTTTTGACCCTATTAACCCTATTTTGGCGTTACTTTTGAGGTATCACTAGAACAGCATGTCCTATTGCAAGAGCATAGTGATGACCACAGCAGTAGTTTTTATACTTTTCCTGGGTAATAAGATCTGTTTCAGGTGATCAACTAATCAATACTTTATTCAGTCAAAATGGGTGGATGGAACTCTGGCAATGCTGTTCTGTGTTAGTGAAGTGAAAATGGACAGAAATAAAAGGTGACATCCAGTACTTTTGATTGATGTTTCTTTCAATCATATTTTCATATGACTTGTGTAACCAGCAAAATTAGCAATCTTTACTGTCTCAATAATTATGGAGGAAACTATATCAGGATTAAGTGCCTTGATCAAGAGCAAAACTGATTTTTTGGGAATATGTTAAAGACTAGCAACCTTTATTTTTTCTTGCCTAGTGCTGTGACTTAAATACTACCTATTCTTTGCATGACCATCATGTCCAAACAGAGGGGGGAGTTTCCATTTACTGAGCTACTGTGCTATAAATGCAGTTTAGGTTTCACTGACAGTTTTAATTGGCCCCTGATTCAATTGGCATGTAACCCCATCCCTCAACCATATAAGCAGATATTCCAAGCCCTTGGCTGCAGTGTGCAGCTCAGGGCCAGGCTCAATGTGGGCGGAGTCAAACAAGTTTAACCTGTTTGCTTAAGCTTTCATGAAATTTACTAAATACTTAATGATTTTTTTTTTTTTTTATCTACACGTTAGGAAGTGTGGTGATACAGTAACCACAACTAAAGAATCATACTAAAAAAAGTCAGAAAGAAACAAAGTGCCTAGCATACATTGTAGCTTAAGATTTCAATGTTTAGTTAATTGTATTTGTTAACTTATACATACATATACAAAAACAATAAAATGGAAGACTTAAATAGGGACCAAACAAGGGGTTGACAAGAAACAGGTGAAAACAATTAACCAACCAGCAGAATATAGAAACAGGCAACTAGAACAGAAAAGCATAGAATGTAGACGTATAACAAATGGCATGGCATAGGCTATATTCTAGTGCTACTTGTTTGAATAAATAAATGTTGGCTTAAAAACTGAACTGTAGACAATTTAAAATTATTATTATAAACTGTATGCTCATCCTTAAATGTTTTTAATAACAAATAGCTAGCCTTCATTAAAATACTATACCGCTTGGTCATATAAAAAAAAGCTAGTGGAGAAGCTAAATGCTAATTATGTAATGCTTAGCATGGCCCTTTGCGAGAGTTCTTGAGTGGACAAGCTGATTGATGGATGAGATCTTATGAGTGTAGAATTCTATTGCAGAAGACCGTAATAGAAGAGGCTGTATGTAAGGCTGCTCCATACACAAACCACAAAAACACAGTCATACAGTACACTGACATACTCAAATCCATACTTCCTCAAGGCCTGGCCTTGTATTTTATCCAGAGATTGGAATTCCTCCAATTGATGGATGTTGTAAAACAAACTGACAGCCTCATTGATCTGAATCAATCCCAGATGTCATATCTGCTCTATCAGACAACCTAGACAGGGCATGCGGTACAGAGCAAAACTATTTTCCTCTTGGTTAGTGTGTTATTGCCAGAGGCAATATGCTGAAAACACTTCTCTTCTACATTTTTTAGCTTTTATTGAGTTAAAAAATAAAAATTTATTGTTGTTAAAAATAGAAGTTTATTTTTATCTGCTGATTTTGGTGTCCAGAAACTCTATGTATACAAATGAATGTTTTGATCCCTTCTAGGTATTTATTTCCTGTATTGGTTAGAATGGATAGTTTACAGGACTTTGACCTTTCGCATTACTGTAGCTATGTTAGTAGTAGCTACTTGTACTAGCTAGTACCTTGTTTTGTCAGTATCTATAATTTCAATACTACCTGCCGATAATGTAACAAGCTAATAATAACAATGAACAGTGCAGCATTTCCATGCTACCATTACATATTACCTACCAAACAAATAGAACACAAATAAATATGCAACACCTTTATAACCTAACACCTGCACTTTTATAAGGTTCCATTAGAACTAGTTACATAAATGATCAGATGAATTTAATATTCATATTCTATTACTTATTATATGCTCACGGCGTTACTGTGTGTGGTTTTTGACTGGCCTTTCAAATAAATGACCAGTATATAACTCCTGCGCCTTGGGTCATCCTTATGATACACACCCGTCACAAATCAATTATACAGTGGTTGATAGGGTTGTATACTAACCCATACGTAGAATTATAAATAACAGATTTATTTACAATATTTTAAGACTGTTTAATTGTGTAAAGCAAGGATGTCCATTGTCTGATTATTTATTCATAATAGCCACTGAATTACTAGCTAGCAAAATCAGAACAAAGAATAATATTAAGGGATTAGAAACCAAGAGGATGAAAACAAAGTTCTCCATGTTTGCAGATTATCAAGTTTTACCTTAAAACTTGACCTTAAAACCCTCTAAAATGTCTTATTAAAGATTGGGATCACTTTTCTTACCTATCTGGATTGAAACCCAATTAGGAAAAGTGCACAATATTACGTATCGGATGTTACAATTCCAATTCCACCCTCCAGAAAAACGTGAACAAATAATACAGCAAATAATGTCTTAACTCATATTACTAATAGGTAAACCAATATTCCATTTAAAAAATTTATGCCCAAAGTATCATGTTTGTTAAAGACATAACTACTAAAGAGGGAAAATAATCTCTTACACTAAACTATTACATGTACATGAAAAGATATATTCACTTCAACAATTACATGGAATCATGTGTATGGTGCTGTATACAGTGGGGCTAAAAAGTATAACATTTGATGTGTCATAACAGTTTTTTTCAATATAATTTGTTATTTAGAATTCTTGCAACAAAGAAGATGCTCAGAAAATGGGGGATTGAGCGATTGGCATTGTGTAGACACTGTCAGGAAGAAAACCGAAACAGTGGAGTATCTCTTTTGGTACTGTCCAATAGCTGTTAACTTCTGTAACCAAGTTCACGAGTGGCTGATGTGTCATGGTATCAACTTAGAAATGAATATACAGAAAGTGTTGCTAGGTGATCTGAGAGACCATGCTCATTCAATGGAAAACATGATTCTGCTTTTGGGTAAAACATTCATCTTCAAAGTTACCTCAAAGGATTCACTACAGTTAACAAAATTCAAGTATTTAAAGCATTATAGTACAATAGAGGGATATACCACAATTGAAAAAGAAAACATATATTGGGAAGATGGTTGCGCCTATGGCATCTGGAGAGATGGTCTTAATACAAAACAAAAAAAGATTTGCATGGGCATAGTTCGGTTAGGTGTATGTAGGTAAGTAAAATATTGTATTGATGCTTGTATACATACATACTAATATATATCTATATATATATATACATATTATATGTTTATATATGTCTACGTGTGTTTGTGTATTTGTTATGGATGCAGTATGTGTCGAAGTGTATGTGTGGTATGGATGATTGTATGAGTAAATGCTTTGGTATATGGTAATATACTCCCCGTCCTTGCTGGGCTGGTAATTAATTATGTTCAGGAACACTGACATGCCTTCCTGGGTGCTGGTAAAGGAGCATTTATCGCCTTGTTGTGGTGGTTCGACAGGGCAGCGGCTGATGACTTAGTTGATCGTGGATTCGCTGCTGTCGTTCAGTGTGAGTAAGGGAGGATTGACCAATCTGCATGGGTCCTGGATCAACTGGACATACGAACACACGCACAGGTGGGAGTTGTCCACAGAGCTTGGGTGTTGGGGACAGCCTACGGTCGACTAGGAGATTGTCAATGGAGACTGACATGGCTATATACTGATTGAGGTCCGTTACATCTCCTCTATAGCTTCATTTGTAACTCATAGTCTAGGCCCCATCGGTACACTGTGAGGAGAGCTGCTTCAGATCATCCACTTCCTGCTGCCAGGGTGCGGAAATCCAGGGCATAGTCAGCTGCTCTTTGAGAACCCTGTTTGATCTCGCAAAGCTAATCCCCTGTATGTCGACATGACGTGGGATGGTCAAATATGTCTTTAAACAGGGAGTGAAACTGCGACTCCAGAGCTAGGGCTGTGCTGTTAGTGGCCCAAAGGTTGGTGGCCCAATCCAAAGCCTTCCCACAGAGTAAGGAAATTATGAAATCCACTTCATCCTTCTCTGACACAAACTGCTTGGAATGGTTGTCCAGATACAAAGAGAACTTCATAAGAAAGTCCTTGCATTTCCCTGGTGCACATGACTTCTTGAAGCTATTTCTGCATGCTCCCTTTTGTGTGCAAGTCCTCAACCAAACCTAGTTGACAGCACTAATGTAGGTTGAAACTTCTGGGTTAGAATTGTTGAATTGAGGTTGCTTTTAAGATATAGGCGTAAAAGTTGGGTTAGTGAGGTTGAGGTTAAAATTAAGTTAGAGTAAGGGTTTGGATTAGGGTTAGGTTCCGAGGGAGAGGATAAAGAATATGGATTTCTGGTTTTCAGTAAAGCAATGCCGGGCAGGGTAATAAATACTGTATAATAAACAAATTCCGAATGCCCAACCTCTAAGCCCTAACCTTATTATATTGTTTGAGGACTTTCAAAAAGTCCTTACCTCCCAAAATGTGGTATCTAAAACCAGTATTTACTCACATAGGAGTTGAAGTCCCTACTTTACAGATGTTAACCAGCAGAATAAAATAATGTCATACATGCACACACTCACCCACACAGGCTTTTCAGAAAAACACACTGCCATCTGGGGATGATAATTGCGATGCATGGATGACACATAAGGAGGCTATATGGCGGCAGAAGGTGTTTTGGATATTACCAAAGTTTTCCTCCTCTCCTTATGGTCTCACCGGGGCCTAATTTACACTGCTGCTCTCCCTGGTCAATATCATCTTTCGGTCAATATCATTTATCAATTACTTATAGAAATTACAATGGTGGGACCATACGCCAATAACATGTTGTTCATTATCTTCAGCCATCTGTCATCAGCTGCCCTTCTGATCGAGGACATCAGACCTAGCTCAAAAACCTACTCTCATTCTATCATTCCTTATAGAGATGGCTTCGGTGGTTCAAATTGAATTCAGTATTTCTTGAGGTGACCCAGAGTGAGCTACCTGATGGGGGAGATGGCAGAAGTCAGAGCAGACAAATGACAACTGAGAAACAATGACACATAGCTGACAGTTAGATTCGCAGAGGATAGATAAGGATGTTGTGGAGCTGTAGTGACAACGCGTTGTTTTGCCGGAATGCCATTATTAGGATATCTCTGTTTTGGGGTTTCAAGGTGTCAGGAGAGTTGGAACTATGAAACAATGAAACAGAGCTGCCATATAAGTCCAACGGGAATAAATAAACATTTGTGGAGCAGCAGTGTAGCACCATTGTTCTACTGTAAGACATTACTAGGAATGTATTTTTGGGTGTCGTTTTGTTGAGGTTCTTACTTTAACTTCCTATACCTAACAAATGCTGTGTCTTTATATTTCATTTTTCTCTGTCTATCACCCATTGTAAGGGAGGTGGACTTGCAGTTAAGATATCTGAGGAGGGGCCTCTGAATGATTCAGTGAAAATGCTGACAAATGTTAGCTGTTTCATTTTGAGACCAGGGTTCACATTGTAATTGCTGATTAGATGTGGGGTTCTACCATGAACGAGAGATTTAGCCAGCACCAAACTCATTTGGGAAGTTCATACTCAAAACTGTTGACACGCTGTGGTCTACCTACTCCTTGTAGCGTCTTTGGTGGAGGCCAGAAAAAAAATTGGTCCAGTCTGCAAGAGTTTTGGTATAGACTAAAATACCGAAACCCTTACACGATGTTCTGAACATGGCAGTGAGGTTCTTTGTGGCAGCTTTTACAAGAGGGTTTGCTTAAACACAGAAGCCAAATCTTATATAGAAACCTTCTATGAAAACTGACAAATATCCCCTTTTCTAAGGATCTTGTTAGGTTTTGTTTCTTTTTCTTTCCTTCCTCATTTCCAATATGCTCTCCACTAAGTTGATGGAGTTCGCAAGTTGTTCACACAGGCAGTGCATCAGTATCCTCCAGCTCACATCCCTTTATCCTTATTGACACAGAGCGGTTTCTGATGATAAAGTAATAGCTCATGTCCACATAACATTCCATTAACACTCTACCGCTCCTGGCAGTGATACTGCCCTGTGGTCATTTTGGCTCGGGATTCAGAGTATCTCGGCCTGGGTTGAGTTCTTAGTGGGTTTTATATCGTCTGAATGACAGATGAAGTGGTCAGCGCTGGCAGTACTTTTGAATATTTAAATTGGTACTGGATAAGAGCATGCATTTTAATTTAGTAGTAAGTGCACTAAAGTTAGTTATCCTCAAAGCTGGAAAGTACATAATACATAATAAAAAATGTAAAGTTGATGAGCCAGGAAAGAGAAGTGCTTTGACAGCTTAGACCAAGAAATGATCTGAAGTGTGGCTGATCGAAAAACCCGGGTAGGGATTTATGGTTTGAGCATTGCCTGAATTTAGGGAGAAGTTCCACTTGTTGCTCCATAGGCAAGAACCAAAGCCTTGAAGCTGATTTGACATAGAAGAACTGGGGAAGGTTGAACACAAGACGGGCTGCTGCATTCTGAATGAGTTGCAGTGATTTGGTTGCACATGCTGGGAGGCCCTCCAAGGAATCCCAGAGCCCGGAGGCTAAGTAATCTAGAAGTGAGATGACAAGTGCCTGCCAACTACCTGGGCAGCTTCCTGAGTGAGGTTAGGCCGCAGGAGCAAGTCACTGCCTCAGTGTTAACAAAGAACGATAGCATGTCTAGGGTCACCAAGATTTTTTGCATTCTTGAAGGAGGACACTGTGCAGTTCTCCACCATGATGGACATGTCCTGGAGCAGCCTGGCCGTTCTGCGAAAAAAGAGCTGCTCTTTCTTGTCATGGTTGAGTTTGAGGTGTTGGGCTAACATCCAAGCTGAGACTCTTCGAGGCATGCCATGACGCATGTTATCACCTTGTTGTTGGAAGGGGGGAATGAGAGAAAAAATTCAATCTGCAAAGCAGTGATAGGACAGACTAGCCAAGAGAGTGATTCCTAGGCACCCATAGCTTTTGTTAATTTTAAGTAATTCATACAGTATATGAACACCCTTATGGAAGATTAGACAAAAAGTATAGAATTGCTAATTGAAGAGTTCTTTAGATTAATGAAATGAGTTCCATCAAAGTTTATATTTGAGGGAAGGACCCCAGGAACCTCTTCATTGCAACACAGCAATACCCCAAAAACAAAGCCGTACTTCCCAAAAATTATGTACATGGTTTCACTATTGTGTGCCAAACCCAGTCTCAATCACTGTCTTTAAAGGCTTTTCAAAACTCTGTCTTCTGCAAATGAGGGGAATAGAGGATGAAAGAAGCCTGAAAGAAAAGGAAGATGAGAGAGAGGAAGGTTCAGAGGAAATGAGGATGAGGGGTCCCATGCCGATTAACAAGAAAAGGGAAGGAGAAACGAGCGGAGAGAGTGGATGCCTAAAGGGGAACAAACCCAATTCCTCTTTTGCCTAAAGTAGTTATATCTCTTCGTTAGCAGAATGGTTCTCTCTAGGTTTCCTCTCAATTTTATATAGGTTTCTTGGTAGTTTCAACTCTATCCCACTAAAGCTGAAGGTCTTTCCAAAGACTCATCTGTTTTGCATAAGCAGGTTAGGCTTCCAGTCTTTACACCCTGTCCTGATTTAAAAAATGTGTATTTGTCTAAATGATTGTCTTGACTTGTTGGCCTGTGAACTATAACTCCACTCTTAGATTGACTACATGTATAGTATCTTGATTAAAAAACACTTCAGACTTTTTATTAAATTAGAGATTCTTTAACTCCCTCGTTATGTAAATAATGCAGCTCTTATTTGCTGGGTTCTTCCCAGCTTCCTACAGGAACTAGGAAAGAACATGACAAATGGACATGGATGGCACTTATATGGATGGCACCCATACTGGACTGAACTTTGGTGACACACACCATTACAAAATGTGAATAGTAGAAAGAACATGCACAGATTTTATTCTTTATCAGGGTTGATAGCTTAGTCCTCTATCAGGCGGAGATAGTGTTTTTAGATCAACCCCATTCCCCCCACATCCCCTTTTTTGCACATTTTGTACATTCTCTCACCCTCTATTCAATAGCTGTGGTTGTTAAGAGCTCTGCTGACTCTTAAGTGAAGTGTGGGGGTATTAAGCCATGGTAAGATGGAGAGCTAGTATTATATAGAAACAGTATATTAGGTGAATGGTGATTCCGGGGAGGGAGACCGGGAAGGAGGGGGAGAGAGTTCTTATCAGGGCCCACAAGGCTGTTCTTCAGAAGCAAGGGAGTAATTATGTTCTGCGGATGAGAAAAGGAAAAGGAGGATGGAGGTGTAGTGAGTGCAGCTCTACCTATCTGATAAGAGTAGCAGCAGCAAGTGTTCCCACACTGCTCCTGGTAGACATGTTTCCAGCCGGCTGCTAAACTCTGTCCCCAGTGTCAGATCTCTTACCACTGATCCCAGATCAGTTCACTTTAAGACAGACTGGGAGGGAGAATACCAAGATAGAGTGCCTATATTGCCTCTTACAATTTTGCACTCTCAGATGTAGTTCATTAGGTTTTCATGGGTACATGCTATTTGCTGGTATTGCACCTTGTTAAATATGTCGCACGAGAGAGATTCATCTCTGTAACATCCCGCTATAGCATAAATTGTTGTGGTGGGTTTTTTGCCATCTCCCCTGTGCATTACTAGGACCTTCATGTCTCCAAACCATGTTTTCTTTTAATTTGACAAAAGATATTTGTTATTTTATTTTCTCAATCGCTTTTCTCAAATTGTTTTTTTCTCGCACCCATCCTTACTCTCTCCCTGCATCTGTCCCATTTACTCTATCATCTCTTCCCCCATCTCTAGCCCTACTCCTCTTCTACAAATTTAATTGAAACAGTTTTTTTGCCCATAAACTTTAAACTTTGGAATGACTCGTTCAGTGTGCAGCTCAAAGCGCATAAATTAATGGAAGTGCAAAAAGTCATGCTGCTGCTTTGCTATTATCATTTAATGGGAGTCTTCAGTGGCTTTCATTAGGCTCGTGGAACAGATTTGGAGTGGTAAGCTTTTCAATCAGCATCGCCATTATCGTACATTAGATCAGGATATCAAAGGAGAAAGCTGAACGGAGGCCCTGCCAATTATGAACTGACTGAGAGACATGACGAGAACTACAGAACAGCACAAATGGAACATTAAAATAAGATGATATTTAGAGGACCAAGAGGAGACTGATTTTGGATGTCACTGCAGTGCAGTGGAATAGAGGCTGCTGTTATTGGACAGCCTTTTGGAGGTACCTTTCAGAGTGAAAGTAGGCCAAGTTGTTCAGTGTGTGTGTGTGTGTGTTTCTCTGTCTGTTTCATTCCCTCATTCCTTCCCCCCCTCTCTCACTCCTGTTGCCGGGGGAGAAGCCGGTAAAAGTACAGTCCAGAAACAGCCCGACCTACAGACAGCCTCTGGCAATAGAAATGAGAAGAATGGATGAAAATGAGAAGGGAGAAGGAAGGGAGGGCAAAAGCAGGACACGCATCGACCTGTTTTTTTGAATATATGATTCTGGCCTGGAGAAACAGTCACACACACACACTCTCAAGTGGGAGGAATCACCTGTGGTCCCGACCGGTGGACTGACCGTAAGGATGCCTGCGGTTCCAATTCTGCTCCACAGGTTTACCACCTGAACCATTATGCATTACAAACACATACACACTAATACACACACACGACAGATACTAATACACATTCAGTAATTTAGAGTACAGGACAGTAAGTTGATTACTGCAGACACCAGCCAGCGTTAATTAGACAGAGTAATTCAACAATAAGTTCTTAGCGCAAGGTGAAACGATGAGAGACAAAGACAAGGCTATTTTATAGATTACATGATGACCAAGACTTACATTTGTGTTACCTATCTCATTTAGTTCCCTTTTTATTTACTTCATCTATTTCTATCCCTCATCTCTCTCCTCTCACTTCGATTTTCTACTTTTTCACACCACTAATTGTTTTGTGTGTTGCTCCGCTACTTGGTTGGTAGTCCCAAATGAAATCTGCTAGTGATTCAGAACCAAAGAAATCTGAAGGTTCCACAGGTCTATCTTGACAGGATGTGTGTTGGTTTGAGTGTGTGAGTCATTCACAATTGTGTGTGTGTGTGGGTTTATGCGCTTCAAATTGTATGTGTGCTCACTGGAAATTATCTCTGAGTTTTATTTAAATTTCCATCTGTGCTGCCACACCTTTGATGATGGGGGAATGGATTGTCAGCAGGATCAGGGGCAAATTATGAGGAGGAAGGAGAGAGTGAGAAATGGAATGAGACGGGGAGGCCGCTGTGGACATGTACTATCTGAAGAATTTATAACATGCTAATGAGAATCTGGTGTGTCCCTTTTCATATTGTGAGTATAGGGTTCCTGGTTAAAATACTGACATTCCAAATCTGTCTTTGTATGCTGACATTGGTTTTATGTTGGAAAAAAAATTATAAATGCATTAAGTTGCTTGAATAAGTGATCAACCCCCACACATTCATTTTGGGAAGTCATTTGGTACATTAGTGCCAGTGTAATTCAGCTCACCCATACCTGCCAAACCACCACACTGTGTCTGATCACATGGCACCACTGAACTGTTAATACTATACAAATGCCTTTGTAGGGGCTCCAAAACTGCAACTCTTGTGGGATGTTCTAAGCCTGCAGTGGTCAGTACCTATCAAAAGTGGTCCAAGGAAGGAAAAGCGGTAAACCGGCAACATGGTCATTGGTGCATGTGGGGAGCGAAGGTTGTTCCGTGTGGTCTGATTCAACAGACAAGCAATTTTATCAAAATGTTCTGAATCTGTTAATGCAGGTTCTGATAATAAGATGTCAGAACACACATTGCATTGCATTGCATTGTTGTCTGTGAGTTGTAAAAGACTAGCTTGTTACACAGTTGACACAGCTTTGACGGCACTAGACGACTGGGAGCTAGCTGTGTATGTATATATATATATATATATATATATATACATATACATATATATATATATATATATATATATATATATACATATATATATATATATATATTAGAGCTGGAAATCTAAACTAATTAATCGCACAATTTTTTTTTACTTGTGGTAGAATCAATGCAGGTAAACCAAAAATCTAATAAAGCAATAAACACAAGTATATTTTAAATAGAACATATTATGACAACTTGTGAAACTACAGAGTAGTCATTCCCATCAATTATATGCAGCATCATTTTAAACAACAAAGCCTAAAGGGCCCAATCCCAATGTCCCCTCTAAGCCCTGAACCCTCACAGACTTAATTGACTTCACCTGGTAAGTGATTGTGTGCAAGATGCTGCAAGGGCTCAAAATGGAATGGGAATAGGTATAGGACAGAACGATACAATGTTGGTGGATCAAATGTGATTAAAGCATATTTGGTATTTACAAACCACACACAGTACTGTATGAGCCATCAGTGAACTTTGTGTTTATATTTCCATGTTAACTTTTCTTTCTAAACAAGCTGACTCATGAAATGTTAAGATCGAACGTGAAAATATATTTATTGAGTTAAGCATTAAAAAAAAAATGTATACGATTTAATTTCATATTTGCATACAAAAAATATTAGTTGTACACTCTGCTTTGATTTTTTTGGGTAAAAAAAATTTTCAATTACGTTTTATTTTCTTTATGTTCAATACATTGAGCTCAATTTACTCAATTCTATAGAGTTACAGTAAGCAACTGTAATGTGACAAAAATGAAGAATGAGTTTACCGAAGACCAATTAAAACTATTTGTCTTTTCTGCAGCCAGCCTACTGTAATGTATGGATTTAATAGATGCTTTAAGAGTTCTACATTCAAAATATGATAACTGTTTGCAATTGTGGATGCATTCAGCATTAGCTTTAAAACAACGACACCCAGCCCCCAGGAAGAATGAGAAACAACTAAATGACAAAGAAATATTTCATTTGCTGACACAAAATACAAAATTGACATTATAAACATACACTTCTTTAGCAGCTTTATTGTAGGAAAACGTATGGTCTAAAACACGGTCTATAACACAGACTATAGTATAACTTAAAAGGCTGCCTTTCATGCAAATTAAATTATTTGTAAAACGAGGAAGTATAACATATTGTATTGTTTATGTGGAAAATCAAAATGTTATTATTCACTCTGAAATAACATTTAGCAAAAACCTGTGTTGCTTGTGTAAAAGTTTGTGAATTCAGCTGCCAGTCTTCATACAATGAGCAGTTACCGTTACACATGAGTGTGTGGAGATGAAAATCCAGGAATCGCAGGTGATGACCACTCGGCCGTCTTACGTATCGACTCCGTTCCTCTGGATTTTGTGTCACTGTTCAGCACAGGTATAGCGGTGTTTGTGAACTCAGAGAAGGGATTATGTATTTTGGCACCAGGGTATGGAGGAGGAAGCGAAAGCATTGGTTTTCCACGACCGACTAAGAGATACTTACAATACTCCTATAATTGGCGATTATCCTTGCAATAAATGTGGCAATGGACTGTGTGAACTTCTTTGTTCTTTTGGACATCTGAGGTACAGTTGATAGCCTTAATTGTTGTATAATAGGTTGACGCTATCCCCAGCTCTGAGTGAAAATGGGACGTGTGATTCCGTATATTTTTTTGAAATGCCGAACGATTTAATCTAGGCTTGACAGGTTTCGCACATTGCATAGTCAATATCAAAATTGTTTTTCTTTAAAAAAACGAAACGTGGCCAAATGTCTTCTTTCAATCAGCTAGGCGCATTTTCAAGCACAGGCTGCTGCTCTCCCTGTGCTATTTCTCCTATTTACGTTAGACCTACATCAGACAGGCGCAGGTGCGTTACTTCCGAAGGACATAACTTATGACTTACAAATATAAAATATTTATATTTACTAAGAGCATTTATTTACAAAAAAACTGTACTACGTTACAATGCTGACGTCAACGATTCTGACGTGAATTATTAATATATATATTATATTTAATAATTAAAACAAAAAATCAATTATTTCTTTTCATGAATCGATTCAGATAACATATAACTCAGAGTTCAACGTTATTCTTCGCCCTGCTAACATTGGCTTATTGTTTCTTGATTCTAGCCAAAAGAAGCAAGTCAAATGCATATTATGAAGTGAAATTATCTGTATAGAAATTAGAGTTACAGGTATGTAGCTTGGTATATATAATTATAACTAGTCTAAAAGGTAAACAATCGGAATCGTAATGTGAGATTTTCTTTAATGTATTTACCAGAAGGAAACGTGCAAATTCAGAGTGATTCTTTCTTCCTTTAAATTCCTTCAGTTCTTTCCACTGTGGGAATGCTGCACTGATGTTGACTCTTGTTTTATTCCTTTTTTTTCTCAGTCTTTTTGGTGTTCAGCCTGACTCCCCCAAAGTCTGCTTTAGTTTTGCAGTTTTCAAAGTGTAGGCTGTATTAGACAAGTGAGGAATTGGCAGTTTGTGGTCCTGGTCTTTAGCTGCCTTTACAGTAAGCAAACTTTGCTCCCTACAGCATACATATGCTACATAGCTAAAGTCCCTCTAGAATCATTCTTGAGTGCAATACTGCTGCTACTGTGCCAGTCACGGGTTCCCTTTCAACAGTCGAAGGCTGATGTCCTGTGCCAAATAAATACACAGGTGGATTGGAGTTTCATGCAAAAAGCTGTACTCACTGTCATTAGTGTTATATGTAAAATGTGATGCAAGAAAAATAAAGCTTGGTCCAGGATAGTTGATTAATATTCTATTGTAGATTTTGGAACCCAGATGAGACAATCCCACCACTGTGGAGGAAGTGGTGGTAAATTTTCAGGAGGAGGCATGGGAGCTTAAGCATGGCGAAGTCAGACACCCTGGACCATGGGCGAGCTGAATGTGACGATGACGATGGACTGCATCTTCAGAATATTTCAGAAGATCAGGGAGAGCGGGTCTAGGGAGGAACCCAGACTAGATGAGTATGGGATTGGTATCGACCAGAACAGGCACAAGTGGCACAAAACATGCAGCAGACCCCAGGGATAACATAACTCTACTGGCCTTTCTGAACGCAGCTGGGGAGGATGTCCCCTGATTCTTCCCTGGTGGGCAATATACACTGGGAGGTCCCTGACAAGATTAGTAAAGAAAGTCATCAACCGGATACATGGATGGGGGCCTGCTTTCAGCACATTCTACATCATGCAGTGAAGGAGCCCCTTCTCTGTCTGGTCTTTGATGGACACAAGAGCCACATGGACCCAGAGGTGCTTGTGGCAGCACAAAGGGAAGGAGTATTTGCCTTCCACCAAACGGCACTCATGTCCTGCAGCCACTGAACATGGCATACTTTGTCCCTTTGAAAGCTGGGGACCTCAGCCAAGTTGATTATTCTTATATTGAACATAACCAAATTTGCTAGAGTATTCTGCTACCTATACCAGCGATGCAAGGACATGAGCTTTGCAGTGGAAGGTTTTAGAAAGTGTGGCCTTCTCCCTTTTGACCCATTAAAGGCTCTTGTTTGATGCCATCTGGGTCACTGCCGGGTCCCAGCACCTCCTCTTCCCCAGCAACTTCCTTTCCCTCCACACCAGGTCTATCACCCCTCCCTACCCCTCTTGCTCATCCCTTTAGCTACTATAGCCCCTTCCCTACACGTATATTGGCAGGGGGGCTAAGAGCAAAGGATCTGGTGCACATTCTTACGGCCTGACCGATACCAGAGACTCTCCCTGTGGTTGCCACATGCCACACTGGAGAGGACTACAAATGCCAGTGGCAGGAGAAGTGTGATAAGGAGCGTGCTGAGGCAGAGGAGAAAGAGCATCTGGCAGTCTTCAGAAAACAGAAGGCACAGGAGTGGGCTGCCATGAATGAAACCATCCACGCCATCTCCTCTTCTGGACCCTTTGCTGCTGAGACCACTCCTGACAGCATCATTGCCAGGGCCTCTCAGTGTATAACACCTGTAGGATCTGGCAGGGCCCCCAGCTGCAGAAGCAGGCCAAGTGCCTGCTCTCCTGGCCAAACCATCGTCTGCCCCTCACTGCCAACACCAGCTCCAGTTCACTGTTTGCGGTTTCCCAGCACCCAGTAAGAAAAAAACAACCTCCAAGTTACATTTATAAAAATTACTTTTTATTCAAAAGCACTGACATTTGATTAACTGTCACCTCGGTCACACCACCCATACCACCACCCTCAGGTGCCTATTGTTTGAATATTATGTAAACTACAGCTGTTGCCGCATTTTCTCCTATATTTTGAAATGTATTTTAGTAAAAAATATATTTTTTAAAATTAACAAATATGTTTCTGCTGTCATTATTGCCAGACTTCCCATCATGGTTGTACAATACAGACTCCTAGTGGTGGGATTTAACATAAAACATGACATAATACAAACCAATCTCTAAATTGTATATTACAAGTCTCTCTCTCACCAGTGGTATATTGGTAAAGCCCTTTTTCCTGAATAATGAGGCTTGGAGTAGCTATGTTTTATATTTCCCTTCATCAATTCTGATCTAAAACTGAATGAGGGGAATGGCACTTTACATTGGCAGAATTCGAACCCGGTAATTTCTTTAGCATCTTTTCCACCTTAATGCTTTGCCAGAGATGTAGCTAGGTACTACTCATAGTTCAATTCATCATCCATTTCTCTCTTTCTTACTTTAAATGTCTTTGTAGTATCAGTTGTCTCCTCGTTTTCAGTCTTGCCATACTGCCCCTGAATCTAATATTAAGAAAGTTGATAAGATTCCTTATTTAAGAGTTGTCACGTTGAGATTTCCCTGTCTTTCAAACAAGCCATTGCCAAGAATGCAACTAAATGAAATTTCAGATGTGACGTAGGATATGTGGAGCTCTCGTTTCTCAGTCTGTTTGGCACATGAAAGCAGTTGTGAACTTCTGTGATGTGAAGGCAGCGTTGTGATTATTAGATTGTAATCTTGCAGACATACACGCACTATTGCCATGAATACACTTGGAGGAGTTTTGCTTTATTTTGTGTGGTGTTGTGTGTGTATTTCAAACTCAGTAATGGATGTGTATCTGATGTGGGCCTTGCTGGATACCGGCCAGGGGGCAGTGTTTCTGTGTTTGCAGAAAGATGGATGGGACGCCTGGCAGAACCAATCTGTTGCTTGACAATTTTGAAAATAGACATATGAATAAAAGTCTCAGCTCAGGTGGCCTTTATCCGATTTTTTTGCTTTTTGCTTTTCTTTTCACTGATAAGCAGTCAATCACCTCCTAGGGTTGTTTTTGTTCAGTATTGACATGGCAAAAAAGGCCAATCCTTATGAACTCCATAAGAACTCTATAGACTGTATGGGACTTGGACGTGTGTGAACGAACTGGGTCTCTTTCATCACTTTGTCAACGTGAAACATTAAGGATTTATATTAACTTTTTCTCTCCCTAACGCTCTCTATATTTTTCTACCTTTTCAAGTGACAGCAGATGGTAATGTTTTTCAGGCAAGCTTTACAAAGTTGTAAAATACTATTTCATATTATCAAATGTATGTCTCTGTATTGATTTAACCTGAAGCGATTCTCCACATACCACTAGGTTCAGTCAGACACGGTCAATTTAACTTGGCAATAAAAATGATTGAGAAAGATTACAAATCTCCTACTTTGCCATCCAGAAAACATATAGGCTAGTATCTTCTTTTAGGCTGTCAACTCCTAAACACAGTATGTTATGTCATCACCAATACAGTTTTGAGAATAACACAAAAATACATTTTCACAAAGTCTGCTGCCTCAGTTTTTAGGATGGCATATAGTCCAGAATGTAATTTAGAGTGGTCAGATGAATTGCAATTAATTGCAAAGTCCCCCTATGTAATGAAAATTAATATAATTTGAAAAAACATTTCCACTGCATTTCAACCTTGCCACAAAAGGACCAGCTGACATGAGAAGTTCGTTACTTACTAGGTCGAATGCTGTGGGGTGTGGTATGAATTACACGGGTAACAAATAACTTGTTATGCATGTTAATAATGGCACTTGGTACATGGGAGGCAATATTGGCACTTTATTGCTAGGATTTGCACAGAACATTTTGTAAAGTATATTTTAAATATGTATTCAATATTTATTGGAAAGACAAACTGTTGAACTGGGTTCGGTCTTCTACGACAGGTTAGCATTAGTACTTCGCTCCACCTGGAAAGGGAAAGGTGGATTACGTTGATGTAGTGAACTAACTGCTGGTTAGAATGAACTAACGACGGATAAAGGAGTTGTGGAAATATATCAATAATAGAAAATGCGCTAATGTAATTGTATAAGTTATTGCATGAAACTCTTACCGATCCTGTCCGGTGTTGTTAGAAGGTGTCCGGCCCAAAAGTGTCCCCGGCGTACGAACACCTGTATATATGATGTTCCAGATCGAACCTAGGGGGAGGATCGAATTAGGGTGGTTTGGTAGTCTGGTGCGTAGGTATATTTATTTCTGAGAAACTTTCCTTTATATCAGTGCAGTGAGTGCCTAAGGGTTTTACATGTTGTTGCAGAAGAGTAGAGATGGGTGGAAAGATTTATTGTAAATTGTTAAATTATTTGTTGATTATAATTGTGCCCTATGATAAATGTATGCACACCTGTGAATGGTATGATCCATGGGGTTGTCTTGGGGACACTATATAAAGCAGGGGTGGGCAAATATTTTGGCTCGGGGGCCACATCAGGATTTTGAAATGAAATGGAGGGCCACATTTGGTTTTGTAATTTGTTAATCATAATTGATTTGGAGGCCAGAAAAGGGCATTCCGTGGGCCGGATGGGACAGCCTCGCGGGCCGCATTTGGCCCTCGGGACGTAGTTTGCCCACCCCTGATATAAAGGGTGCCAGTTTCCATCTGTGAGGACTGGGCTGGATTCATAGGGTTACTGCCATAAGCCATATGTCTGTAAACTGTTGGTCCTGAAATAAACCACCACTGGGTTTTTTGCATTACTCTTGTCTGGGCTTTTTTGTCTACTGCATTCTCCAGCCGCTAAATGGTTATTCTTACAGTCAGTGATACTTGAGTTAACAGGTGAGAGTGTTGACAAGGACAAGGCTGGAGATCACTTTGTCATGCTGATTGAGTTAGAATAACAGACTGGAAGTTTTAAAAGGAGGGTGGGGTTTAAAATTATTGTTCTTCTTTTGTCAACCATAGTTAACTGCAAGGAAACACATGCAGTTATCATTGCTTTGCACAAAAAGGGCTTCACAGACAAGGATATTGCTGGTAGATTTGGCACCTAATTCTACCATTTATCGGATCATCAAGAACTTCAAGGAGAGAGGTTTAAATGTGAAGAAGGCTTGAGGGCGCCTACGAAAGTCCAGCAAGCACTAGGACCATTTCCTAAAGTTGATTCAGCTACGGGGTCAGGGCACCACAAGGGCAAAGCTTTCTCAGGAATGGTAGCAGGCAGGTGTGAGGACTGTGGTAAAGTGATTTTCTCTTTCCGATTGTTTGCGGCATCCGAAAAAATGCATGTCTGAGGAAGAAAAGGCGAGCGCTACCATCAGTCCTGTGTCATGCCAACAGTAAAGCATCCTGAGACCATTCATGTGTGGGGTTTCTCCGACAAGGGAGTGGACTCTGTTGTGGTAATATTAACAATTGGATGCATTCATTGATCATATACTGTCTTGTAAGTCTAACTCTGTTGCATTTAGAGAGCAAAGGACTGTTGGGAGTCATAAAGCTAGGTGAGAGGATCTGGTCTGTGTTTGGTGTTGACACCTATCTGTATGCTAAATCCTGTAAATACACTGTGCCCATCTGTTCTCCTTATCACCTCACTGTACATTGATCTATAGGAATTAGGCCATGAGGGGGAGATGCCTCCCCCTGAGTGGGCGCTATTGGGGCACCAGGATAGACACAGGATAGGGGGAGGACAGAATGGGGTCAGGAAGGGAACATTGTTTTGACACACCCCAAGACTGAGTTATACCAAATGGATATGCAAATAACCTGAGTGTATAAGGATGTATGTAACTTTGGATTCACCAGAGATGCTTCCCTGTCACTCTGGGTGATGGGGAACCAGACTCTTTTTGCAAGTGAATCTTTAATAAACTGTTAAGTGTATTAAAGACGTTTTCTTTCTTACCAGCCTAAATTATATTCCTAGACATAGTAAATTGCCATGATAGCTCACTTACAATTTTGCCTAAGAACACAGCCATGAATAAAGAATGGTACCAAACATCTTCTGAGAGCAACTTCTCCCAACCATCCAAGAATAGATTGGTGCAAACAAAACCCACAAATCCTGACAAACTCCAAGCATTGATTATGCAAGATTTTGATGCGGAATTTAATTGACAGCATGCCAGGGCGGATTGCAGAGGTCTTGAAGAAGATGGGTCAACAGTGCAATTATTGACTCTTTGCATGTACTTAATGTACTTGTCAATAACATTGACATGTACGAAATGCTTTAAATTATATTTCAGCAAACTTTTGGTCACTGCTGTACATTACAGAAACAAACCCATTTTGTTACTCCCACCACAAATGTATGTATATTGCCTGCTTATGCGAGCAAGTGGTTGCTTTTAGCGTTCTTTTTTTTCTTTTACGTGAAAGGGCACATTCTATATGTTATGCCACGAAAACAAGCATGGATTGTGGTCATGTTACAATAAATGAATGATATAGTGGGGGGGAAATACTTTGTTTAATCAGAGTTTTTGACTGCTCCAATGACACTGTCCTTGTTCTATTCTCCATGGCCTGGTTTCCCTTGACCTCTTTACTGCAGAGAGAAAAGGAAGGAGGGCTACAGTACTTTCCCCCAGGTAGTACAGTGCAACCCTGTATAAACTGATGTGCAGGAAACACATTGGTAAAGAGAGAATGAGTGTGAGATGGAGGAATGGATGAATGCGTGGATGAATAGGTATATTTGTGTGTTTGTTCCATTCATCCATTCATCCATCCATCCGTCCCTTGGGCTTAAGCATGCAGTGTCACTGGATATCATAACAGACGGGAGACCATTGTTTGCTTGCAGTCTGATGTGTAGTTATATAGGGTCTTGTCCCACCCATTCTGTTCAATGTTGTTGTCTCTATGAACCCCATTAAAGTGTCCGCCTCTCACTGAGAGCTGTGACCATATGCCGCTCATTATGTACACAGCCCTGTAAAATCCTCCCTAGCTCATTACTGTCATAAAGGCCTAGAACAGTCATTACCACGCCTCGCTAGTGTACACTGTTCCATCCACATGCACTTACATACACACTTGTGCACACAAACTAAACGCACAAGCATGGACTGTGCGCACACATTAGCATGCTTGCTTACACACACACACCCAGACACAACATGCATATACGCTCTCTCTGGTTATAGTCATTCATGATGACAATTCTCATTAAAAGGAGGCATGTTAAATACGTTCATTGTAAGGCCTGGGTTTTCCAAATGACTGAGAGATAGATGAGTGAGAGTTAGAAAGAGAGAGAGCAATAGGGTATAAGAGCTGCAGGAGAGAGAGCGAGATGGAGAAAAAGAGGGAATGAGGAGAGAAAGAGGGGTGCCAAATCAAGCGATGAGATATGTAATGTGGGCTCCATTAATGAAACATGCCGCACTGGTGTGCATTATCATATAAGACCGCATACACAGATACACAGTTTGACGCACATTGACATTTGAAAAGCTTTTTTGGTCCACAAATCAAATTTACATTTGAATCGGATTCAAGCCTTACAAAGGTTGTTATGTGCTCTGACACACACACATAACTGTCATGGGTGTTTAGCTTCTTTAATGTCCTACCCTGCTATATTTTGACCCTGTCAGGTTGCTCAGTGTGCAGATGGGTGATATGGCGATGGCCTGAATATGAATCGGGGGATTGCATTGACGTGCTCTGATTACCTGAGACTCAGGAGATCAGATACAAGAGAGCAGACGTCAATGTGAGGGTGAGCGCATGTGTGCGTGGTTGTCTGTGTGTCCTTTGTGTAGGTGTTTGTATGTATACCTGTGTATGCCAGCTTGCCTCAGAAGCTAAGCAGGGTTGGTTCTAGCCCCTGGTCCTGGATGAGAGATCAGATGCTGCAGAAAGTGTTTGTAGATGGCCAGCCGGCAAAGGTAAAACTTTTTTCCAAATACCTAGAGCAGTAATGGGGACATTTCTCTGTACCTATGGTAACTTAGTTTGGATGGCTCATTCAATTATCCCCAGCATAGCTCATCCATCTGCTTTAATAGAAGTACTATAGGTACTAATAGTATGCATTAATAATGTATGTAAATTGCTCAGTAATACCAAAATATGAATTATATGTAAATGTGTGTGTATGTGTGTGTAAACTCATGTTTCTAGTTTAGGTCAAACTTATGACCACAGAGGACCTGTGTAGCTTGTTGCAGTCATAATCATAGTAATATACATCTAATGATGATTATCATGCCTATGTGCAGTTCTCAAAAATACACAAACTCATAAAAAGAAACATGTTCTGTTACAGTTGTAATACTACTTACCTTCAGTTGCTTTCCTTTAATTTTTCTCTCTCTCTCTATCTCCCCCTTGTGGTGATCTGGGGCATAACACCTTAGCTAGTGGTGCCACCCAGTAATGTGACTTGTATCAGGAAATAAGTTGTGGTATGGCTGAGAGTGCTCAATTTATGGTTTCACTTGTTATCCCTATCCATCTTCTACATTTGGATGCTTTGTCAGTATGTTTCCATTTACTTTACATTCATCTTCATCTGTATAGCACTATTTGTGTAATTTTAGCATATTTGTAAGCATTAGTAATTAGATGGATACGATGTCAACTAAACCGTTACCCGATCTTACCACCTGTTGTTCCGCAGAATCTCATATTGACGGAGCTACATAAAGAGCTAGCTTGTTAATTCTGGTTTATCATTATACATATATTTATATCATACAGATATTCTTACTTTAATACAGATTTCATTGTTTCTCATACAGAGTTTTGTTGTCTTGTATTTTCAGTTTCACGCTGTTTCATGTTAATAAATCCAGTGGACATGGACATGTTTATTCATAATTGACGTGAAGGCGTTTAACACTCGAAGCGCCGAGCCATTGTTACCCCCCTAAAGCGCCGTTTGGGCAAAATTTGCCCATGAGTCCACAGACAGGGATGTATTTACTTACACGTAATGGTCGCTAGATGGCGCTTCTTGTACGGATCCAGGCCGAAACTTTTCAGTGTCTGTTATCTTGTGTCAAAGGGTTTTGATTCAGTGTTGCTCCGTTTTCGAGATAAGGGTGTAACGATTGCAGTAACTACAATGTGTAAAGACGTCGGTCTGGCTTGGTTTTATACGATATAATATCGCGCTCAATATTGCAGTTTGTGTTGCTGGAATAATAAAAATAGCAAGAAAGAAAAGATAAAGTAAAAATGACTTTGGCAACTGAACTGGGGATGTCAAGGAGATTGTCTTGCGTCTTCACCTTACTGTCGATCTATGGCCAATGTCCGTGTTACGTTCTAAATTTCACAATAAATCGACCTGCTTACAAAACCCAAATATCACTAAATAAAACAAGTGATATTTATAAGAACAAAGTAAGAACATAATTCTAAACTTCTTCCATGTATATTTTCAATTAGGTAAATACCAAACATTCCGAAATTGATATTTTTTTTGCTTTGCTTGTGGCGCAGTGGTTACAGTGTACTGATTGTAAACCCAGGCTTCAAGGTTCGATTCCTCCTGTCTGCTGCAACTTAAAATTTGCAATTGTCACCAATTTTTTGAGTAACCCAAATTGCTGCTTGCAGCTATATGTGTTATTATTATATTGTACACTAAAAAGTGGCGGAGAAAATAACGCATTATAAAATCTATATCATGCATTTTACATAAAAGCTTAACATGGGTAAGATAGAGCAAAGGTAAAATGGCTGACAATGGAAAAAAAGAGAGTGCCAGACACTGAATAGGGTGCTCACCATTACGGCTATCATCATTAGTTAGCTACCATCTTTAAGGCCATTCAATTTCTCCGTACTCTCCTCTTTCTCGAAAATAGTTTCATCATAAAACACTCCAACACCCCTCACATTAACTTGCTGTAAAATCTTTACAGTATGACAATCAGTGTAAAATGAGGGAGCTAAAAACGGATGGGTTAGCCAAGGTCCTGCACTGGTGAAATGCAATGTGATAACAGATACTAATTTGTTCAACCACCTAAAAGCAGTCAGCTGTTCAAGATGGTGGCTCTGTTCAAGAAACCCTACCTTTATCCAAACAGCATTTCAAACTACAGATCCACTTCTAAAGGTTCACTTCAATGAAGTCCTAAAATTATACTTGCAATTCAATCTTGGTGCTAACCAGCTACATGAGGCTATTCAGTCTGGCTTTTTGCCAATCCACAGTTATGAAATAACCTTTTTGAAGGTTGTAAATTAACTGCAAATACACCCTGTTTCTTCTAGAACTTAGTGCTACTGCTTCTAGACCTCCGTCATCAGTAGATCACTCCATTCTACTATAGCAACTAACAAAGCACACCATCAGCAAGGCACAATCAGAAGAGTCCACAAAACCTGTTCTCAATCAGAAGAGTTCACAAAACCTATTCTCTTCCTGCTCTAAATAGTCCTAAAGGTTATGCTGGACACCTTTGATCTTGCATCACTGATGACATTTTCTATAATTGTGTGGTTGCACGTCTGCCAGATCTTCACACAACACAATGTTCGATTTTTCTATGCAGATGTTACATCAACACCATGCCTAATGCCACATCTGCTGTGGCAACACTGTTGACATTTTTCTTTTAATGCCCACATTTTCACCCTAAGAACGCATATCACCTAAAACTCTCTCTAGCCTTTACACAAATAAACAACCTGGCTTTGAACAATGGGGAACTTTTACTCCCATTGACCACATCTTTGAAATTCCCTCCCTGACAGTTCCTCTCATCAAGGCAAAGGGTGTAAGAATCTACAATATCAGATGTTTTTTAACAGTTTTGTTGTGTCATTTCAGTTTTGATGTTAACACTATTATTCTAATGGAAAATAGTAAAAATTAAAAAAATGGTTTATCAAAACTTACTGTATATATTCACATATGTACAATACTGCTCAAAATAATTTTTTTGTTTTTATAAAAAATCATGCAATTTAATCTTAAGTCTTAATGTACTCTGAATTTCAGTCATAGAACAAATAAACAATTGGAGAATAAAAATATATCATGGAAAATATAACCAGTTCTGTCTGTTGCATTTGTTCGTTCATTCACATACAGTGCATCCAGAAAGTATTCACAGCGCTCCACATTTTATGTTACAGCCTTATTCCAAAATGGACTTTTATTAATTTTTAGGAAAAAAGTGTATAAATACCCCATAATGATAATGTGAAAAACATGTTTTTGAAATGTTTGCAAATGTATTAAAAAATTTAAAATCACACGTACATTTGTGTCATGTCGCCCCCTGGTGGCGTGTCTTCCTCCTGTCGCGTGGCAACCCGGCATTCAACGTCGCCGGCTTTCGAGTGGCCATCGTGTATGTTTGTCCTGTTTCCCCATGTCCTGGGAAATGCACCCTTCCCTAATCCTACACAACTGTGCCCTGTTAGCTGGGTATTTAAGCCCTTGTGTTTCTCGTTTCTGTGTGTGTTATGGTCGCTGTTACATGTGGACTTGAGTTGTGCCCATGCCTTTTACGCACATACTCTTATGTATTTTCTACCTCCTTTGGTGAGGCTTGCTATCTACGTTTTTGTTCATTAAAAGAACGACTTGTTCGTTTTTGCATCTCTGCATCTTGGTCCGTGTGTTCAACACCGAGACACAACACAATTAGTATTCACAGCCTTTGCCATGACACTCACAATTGAGCTCAGGTGCATACTCTTTACACTGATCATCCTTGAGATGTTTCTACAACTTGATCGGGGTCCACCTGTGGTAAATGTAGTTGATTGGACATGATTTGGAAAGGCACACACCTGTCCCACAGTTGACAGTGCATGCCAGAGCATAAACCAAGGAATTGTTTGTAGACCTTTGTGACAGGATTGAATTGAGGCACAGATCTGGAAAAGGGTACAGAAACATTTCTGCAGCATTAAAGGTCCCAGTGAGCACAGTGGCCTCCTCCATAAATCATGCATTAATGGAAGAAGTTTGGAACCAACAGGACTCTTCCTAAAGTTGACCACCTGGCCTAACTGAGCAATCGGGGGAGAAGGGCCTTAGTCAGGCAGGTGACCAAGAACCTGATGGTCACTGACAGTGCCCCAATGTTGCTCTGTGAAGAGAGGAGAACCTTTCGGAAGGGCAACCATCTCTGCAGCACTCCACCAATCAGGCCTGTATGGTAGAGTGGCCAGACGGAAGCCACTCCTCAGTAAAAGCCACACGAAGCACATCCTTCATGGAAACCTACTGCAGAGCACTGGTTTCCATGAAGGATGTGCTTCATGTGCCTTTTACTGAAGAGTGGCAGAGGCGAAGGTTCTTCTTCCAGGCAGGACAACAACCCTATGATAACAAAGGATAACAAACTTTTTTCACTTTGTCATTACGGGGTATTGTGTGTGGAATCTTGAGGGAAAAAATTAATCCATTTTGTAATAAGTCGGTAACAATAAAATGTTTCAAAAGTGAAGTGCTGTGAATACTTTTTGGATGCACTATAAGTGTCAGAGACGATACCATAGCTTAATTTTAAAGCTCTGTGTAACTCAGAAAGATGCCAATACAAATATGTAGGAATCTGAGTCAAATAACATTATTGCTAGGTTGTTGTGGAGAATTAATATTGCTGAACTACGATTAGTGAATGCAGTGATGTTTTTTGTTAAACATTGCTATTACTTTTGGTTTTATAATGTAGCACATTGCGACAAAACATGGTGAATAATGTGTCTTCCTGTTGAGTGCTGGCATTTTCCAAATTACATTGATTGGCGCAAGCATAGATGTAATAAATCCATTAACACATGGATTTATTACAGCTGATCGCTGCAATGCACAGCGATCAGCCAACTCGGAATCATTTAGGAAGATCTATATACATGAATGATGAATAAAACTGAATGAGATTAATGGTTTGGCTAGTACTAAAGCAGAAGCAGCAAACACATTTTTGGTAATGCAATGTTTCCTATTGTTTTAGGATTTTATAAATAACGTATAATAATTATTTCTGTAGTGGCAATTTGTTATTATTAAAATTATCAAATTACAAATGAATTATCAAATTACAAATCAATATATTATATTAGTTAAACAACAATAAATAATGACTTTTAACTGTATTTCTAAAGCATTGTCATCAAATGGTAAAGAATTAAATTGTAACATGACCCCAATTTCCAAACGGCATCTTGAAGCTGGAATCCTTTATTTCTACATTAATCTTTGATGGTATTTTGACAGATAATATACATTTAGTGAATAGTGAAACGTGTACTCCTTTTTCACATTGATGCATTATTCATTATACATACAATACATTTTAGACTGCTTCCTTTAATTTGAGACCATGTTGGATTAAAAAATTACAAAAAAGTTAGGTGCAGAAATTATTTAGACAGTTGGCATCACAGCTGCTTCTTATTAGACAGGTGTTTTTTCTGTCCATTGTCATAATTTATAGTATATGTAAGTGTTATTTGAGACAATTTTCAAATGAAAATGCAATAATCCAAATTACATTTGCATTTCCATATAGTCATATTGGCGTTCAATGACAATATTAATATTATTTGAGACAATTGACATATATTCCAAATTAATGTATTTATGAAAGGGCATGATCATTTGAATATTGTCCCCAATGGGCTTCCATACAATCCCTTGAACCTTACCCTAACAGCAAATTAAAATCACCTGAGTACTAATCAGCTAATGCCACTTACCTGTGCTGAACTTCGTCTCCCAGCAGCCTCTATTTAAGCCTTAGCCACCCTGTCCTTGAGGTATTGATTGTGTTATTTGTCCAGTATATTTCCCTTGTTTTAGATGAGTGTGAAAGGCTCTCTCTGTATCCTGACTCCTGTTTGCCTGACTACCTCTCTGGATTATCCACTTCTGTGCGTTTGCCTCTTGTCTACCTTGATACCCAATGACCTTCTGCATGCCCTTTGACTTAGGGTCAGCCTGTCTTTTGATTTGTACCTTCCAAATAAACCTCCAAAGCTCTGTTTTTTTTTTTTTTGCCATTTTTTTTTTTTGCCATCCTTCTCTGTGTGTGTACACCTGTTTACAAAAATGAAAATAAAATTTAAATAAAAACAGAATGCAATGATGTGCAAATAATTTCAACCCTATATTCAACTGAAAGTAGTACAAAGACCAAATGTTATTGTTTCTTGAAAAGTAGATGCCCAGTTTAATTTTGATGCCAGCAACACGTAAAAAAAAACTGGGACATGGGCAACAAAATACTGGAGAAGTTGTGAAATGCTAAAACACTAAAGCTGGTGGAATATCACACAACTAATTAGGTCAATTGGCATTTCAGCGAGGATGGGTCTGTCAGAAGTGAGGATACGGACGGGGTTCACCACTCTGACTGGGCGTGCAAATAGTGTAACAATTTCAAAATCATTCTCAACGTAAAATTGCAAAGAGTTTGGCGATCTCATCTACAATACATTTTATAATTAAAAGATTCTGAGATTCTCTGTATGCAAGGGGCAAGGCCGAAAACCAATTTTGAATGGGCTTGATCTTCGGCCCTTCAGGCGGCACTCTTGTCAGGAACGGGCAGTCATAAATAGTGGCATTCCTGGGAATGGGGCACCGTGGGTGCTTTCTGTCAACACAAACCATAAATGCCTTTGTACGGTGGGATTTAAATTGTGATGAGGTTGTGCATGCAACAAAACTTTATCTCGTTCTTTTCCTCAAAATGACAAAGGATAACAATTGGTGCGTTATAGGCAATTTTTAGTTTAGCTTTGGGGTGTGATTCTGCATATGCCGCCTCTAGTTTGGTGGTAACAGGGCTGTGGCGCTCAAGGTGACAGGTGTGATTGGCAAGGTGTCAGACACCTTGACAACTTTAAATCTAAAATGTTAAACTTTAAATAAAAAAATGTAGCAGTCTTTTTTCATATCTGCCTCAAACCATGTGCCGCACTCTACAACAAACATTTAGCAACATTTAGCAAAAATATTTCTTTATGACATTTACTGTTTTTGCAGTTTCACGTGTGCCTCTGTGTGTGCAGCTGCTCATTAGTCCCTCTTTAAATGTCATTCACTGTAAACCACCTTTCACTCACTCACACACACACAAACTTTTCTTTCATACACTCTGAGTCATATGCGTTGTGGCACTGCCCTTCTCTCGAGTGTGTGTGTGTGTGTGTGTGTGGGTTTACCTCTTTGTTTTTTGTTAAAACACCACCACGCCACTTACCTTCCTCGTCACCCTTCTCTCCTCTCCTTTAAGCCTCCCTTTGCTGTCCTTTCTTAGTCAGCAAATAGGTTCTACTGGTGGAAATCAGGAAAGGGCTGTAGCCTACCAACTCTGGGAGGATCTGTGACTGGTCTGTCAGTCCTGCGCTGTTGGAATCGTCTGTCCGTTTTACCACGCTGATGATCTTAAAACCTTTCTTGTGTGGCCGAGTTAATTGTCACACTGTCATAGGTAATTTCTGAGGACAAAGTGCAGTGATGTGGAACGGAGAGAGGAAAATTAGAACAAACACAAGAAAACGCATATAAGCAAACACTATCATACTCTCCCTTTCATACTTTCCCTTTCATACAAGAATACACAAAATCACATTGATGATGGACCTGATTCCTTCTTTGAGCTTAGAGCAAATAGGAAGAGAAGCAGGGAACAGGGCGTGATTGTAAGCAAGTAATAATGCAAGAGTCATTCATTATGTACAAGCTTGGGTTATCTGTGTGGACGGAAAAGATACACATTGATAATGTATGCAAATCTAATTAGCCCTTATTAGACTGCAGACAGTGGCTTTTGTTTGGCTGCAATAATGACCTTGTCCTACAATGCTCCTTATATGTCCTGGAAGTCTTCATGAAGCACATTTTCTATTGGTCTTTGATAAAGAACACATTATATGGTAAGAATAAGGATGAATCCTAAAGAGTTCCATATAAGGGCATGGTGAGATTGTTGAAGGTAACATTTTCACTTTGAAACACGGGAATATTCTGGGGGCAAAAAGGCACAGCGAGTCTTGTTTGCTAACATTTCAATGCTTGCCACTTATTGTCATTGCCAATGTCAATGTTTAATATGCAGCTGGATATACAGGGTTCAGTATGCAGCTGCAGTAAAATATTTTGGAGATGTAATGTTTATGTTTGTTTTGAGCATCCTTTTATCCTCTACCCAATCTTTGAATTGGGCACTCCATTCCGTTTAGTTTTATTCCGTTTTGTGTTTTCCCCCTGGTGTTCATTAGGTGCATTGGTTCCACTGTTCCTTGTTTGTCTTATTAGGTTGTACCTACGCTTGTGTTTACGTATATATACCCTGTTAGTTTAGTTTGTCTTTGTGTGGTATTGTTATGTTTTAAACTACTTACTGAATCTTTGTTACAAATTACAGGACTGCCTAGCCCTTGTTGTACCTCTGCCATTGGATTACCTGTTCCTGCAATAAATCCTTGCATCATACTAAGCATCGCTCTAGTAGTGATTCATTACAGGAGCCTTGTGTAGGGAAGTTTGAGAGCTTGAGCCACTGTCTGTGAAAAGATCCACATGCATTTCCATTGCTTTGGTAATATGTACCTCATGACCAAATTTTGGACATGCAACCGATAGGACATGAAACCATAAGGGTTAACTATATACACTAGTGCCCAAACTATATCTTCTACTGTATGAGCCCTCTCTCGCCCTAATCCTTCCTCTGTCTTTTTCTTAAATTTTTTCCTCTTTCTCACAATCATCTCCCCCTCCCACTCTCCCCCTGTTCATGGTTAATTACAGCAGTGTAATGTGAAAAATTTACTTATGTATGTGTGTGTGTGTAATTATAGTCTTTCATGTGTTGAGCAAATGAGCCCTGTAGCTCATCGTAGTAATTTAATTAGAGCCACAAGGAAATACCCTCCCCCACTTGTATTAAAACTTATGTTGTAAAAGGGTAACCCTAACCAATTGTCAGCCTTTAACCAATCGGTTAATATTTAATAAATGCAGAGAAATTGTGATGAAAGGAATATGTTTTCATTTGTGGGTCGGGAAAAAGGTGTTTCAAGTTTTTTAGTTGTCATGTGGCTTAAACGACTTTGTAAAAAACTAAAAAAGTACTTTGGTTAAAGGCATTGCTTACTATTTGTCCTATGCAGTGAAGGAGAGAGATTGTATCATTTTCAAACAGAGCAAAACGTATCGGAGCGAAATGTATTTCGAGACAGAGGCTTCTCAATGATCTGTAGCTCAGGCTTAGTTCAAGGCATAACAATACACACCAAGTACCTTTCTTAACAATGCCAAATAGAAAGACAAAAACCAATAGCCAGGAAAATCATGTTTGGGCTGAAAACAGAAGGGGATTGTTTTTCCTTGCAATGAGTGAGTGATTAATATTGAGCAAAGCATGTTTCTGTCTTAGGAATTAAGAGAGAAAAGAGAGGCACTAGTCCTAATCTCATGGCCGGAGGCTCAACCTATATATCCTGTACAAAAAGGTAAAGAAATGCCAATAGCATAGTTTTTTTGGCCAATAGCATTGTTTGTAGCAAACATCTCTTCACACTGTTTGGGTGACAACACGATGCATGCTAGCAGCTGAATTTAGGCTTTTCAAAAAAATCTCATTTAGAAAACATGTCCTACCAAATAGTCAGACTGTTAATAAAAAATAAAAATAAATACTGTTCCTTGCCTCTAGAATTTCCACAGCTAAATGTGGAATTACTGTCACCAGTTTGTAGAGTTAACAGAATGAATCCAGGTCATGCAAATTCTTTGGTCGTCTTGCACAAACCGCATGTTTCAGATCTCCCCAGAGTTGCTTGATGATATTTGTCAGTCCAGAACCTTCACCATTTTCTGCTGTAACTACTGGAGGATCAACTTGGCCTCAGGGTCATTGTCGTGCTGGAAAATCCAAGAGGGTCCCATGTGCAAAAGAATGCAAATTGTCTGCCAGTATTTTCTGATAACATGCAGCATTTATCTTTTATCATCAATTTTCACAAGATTCCCTGTGCCTTTAGTGCTCACCCCCCCAAAACAGCAGTGAGCCACCACCATGCTTCACAGTGGTGATGGAATTATTTTCACTATAGGCCTCTCCAAACATTGCACTTATGATTGTGACCATAAAGCTCTATCCTGGTCATGTCACTTCAAAATAGAGTATGCCAGAAGCTGCGAGGCATGTCAAGGTTTTGTTGTTGTTTCTGGCAACTCGACCATGCAGCTAATTTTTGTTCAAGTATCGTTGTATTGTGCTCCTTGAAACAACCACAAGGTATTTTTTCAGAGCAGCCTGTATTTCTTCTGAGGTTACCTGTGGGGTTTTTTTTGTATCCCAAACAATTCTGGCAGTTGTGGCTGAAATCTTTCTTGGTCTACCGGACCTTGGCTTGGTGTCAAGAGATCATCAAATTGTCCACTTCTTAAACAGGGTATTGAACAGTACTGACTGGTCTTTGGATATCTTTTTATATCCTTTTACATCTTTCTAAAGTTCTATTACCTTGTTACGCTGGTCTGTTGAAAGTTCTATTCGGCCCCCCATGGCTCAGTATCTAGCCTGTTCAGTGCATCCACTTGAGAGCTAACAGACTCATTGACTATTTATACACAGACACTAATTAAAAAGCTGCAGGTGTGGGAAATTCACCTTTAATTGCCATTATAACCTCTGTGTGTCACCTTGTGTGTCTTTCACAAACCCAAACATTTAAGGGTATGTATACTTTGGATACAGGCCATTTGGGTGATTTCTGTTATCATTATGGTTTAAAAAGGAGCCAAACAACTATGTGATAACACATGGCTTCATATGATCAACTAAAAATACTGTTTTTTAGTATCAGTCGTATTTTCAAAATCAATGCCGAAATCAATGCCGAAATGTCACAATTTCTGCCAAGGTATGCAAACTTTTCAGCACAACTGTATATGCATTTGTGTGAGAGTGTGCAAAATGTAGTATGCATGTACAGAATAAACAACATGGAGACTTTTTATATTTACAGTTTGATTATCATTAATATGGCAGGATTCCATACCTGCCATGAGATATTACAGAGAATATTTCATAATTTTGATGGAGGGTCTTTGACAATTCTTTTGGCTTTCTTCTGACAGGGCATGATATATATTTCTTCGATGATAAGAGACTTAAGGTTAGGCCATGATCCACTTTGTCCTGGTGATGTTGAGAGAGACATGCTGGCAGCACAATGTCAGGTCCTGGTCTTGTCATCATCAGTTATCAGGTCTAAACACACGTAGTGTCTTTAGCAAGCTTTATTATGTCTAAGCACACGCCCCAAAGCAACCCCTTTGTTTTCCAATTGCACCGCCCTTTGCGAGATGCCATGGCAAATCCATGACCAACTATTTATCCACCATCATTGTCCTTGTTAAAGATTTCCTGGCTTGGGTGTGTTGCTCTGGTTGCGGTGGTTGCTTTCATTGTAAATCTACAGGCTCACTGAGCGAGGGAGGACAGATAGTGGTGGGATTTACTAGATCCTTTGAAATAACCCAGTTTACTGACAAAGATGACTTCCAGGTTGCCATGCAGGGTAGATTGGGCAGATGTGTGTGTTTATGCGTGCATGCATATGTGTCCGCATGCACGTGTGTGTGTGTGTGTGTGTGTGTGTGCTTAGTTGGTCATACCTGTGCATTTATGTTTGTATACACTACTGTTTAAAAGTTTGGGGCCACTTAGAAATGTCCCTGTTTTTAAAGAAGGCAATTTGTTTTGTTCGTTGTGTAGACGGAGTTAATGTTGTAAATGATTAGTGTAGCTGGAAACAGCAGATTGTTTGTGTAATATCAACATATTACAGGTGTACAGGGAGATGGGAAAACACTGCATGGACTGACAAATCTACATTTGAGGTATTTTAATCACAAAGAAGAACATACGTGAGAAAAGATTCTGGAGGAGTGCTTGAAGTCATCTACCATGCATGGTAGATGCAATGTGATGTTCTGGGGGCGCATTGGTGGTGGAAAAGAGGGAGTTTTGTACAGGGTAAAAGGCATCTTGAGGAACGATGGCTATCACTCGATTATGCATACCCTGTAGACAGTGTTTGATTGAAGCCAAAGAAGAGGCAGGTGGAGAGAGACAAAGACAATCTGTAGCTCTAAGCTTGCTAGATTTCAGATGCTTCAGAAACTGTTGGTTTGGGACTTGTGCTACACTGTGATTAAGCTAGTTGCAAAGAACAATCCAGCCCATCCAATAGAAACATTCTGGAACTTAGTGTGTTCACTGTGGAGTCCCAGCGTCTAAAAATGGGAATTTTTTGAATAGCAGTTAGATTACAGACGAATAGGGGCAAAAGCCAAAAGAAAAGGTGGGAAAGAATGTGGAGATGTCCAATAATAGGACGCTTGATAAGAGGGGGGTGTAGGGAGGGAGTGCTGGAATATAGAAACTAGGCAAAGAGACCATTATCGAGAGACATGTTCCTATGATTTTGTGTGTTGTTCTGTACTACAAAATTAACTGTTTTGTTCCTTTTCAGATGTTTATCTGTATTGAATTCTAGAAAAAGTATTAACTGTGTTTTATGCATTTTAGGCCAGCCCTAAAGCAAATATAAAAAGGTGATAAAGAATTCAATATCACACTGAATAGCAATATTCCATCACTGATAATGTTCTGACCAGATGGATGTGTCTATGGCTCTCTAGTGCCATCAAGTGGTTATAAAATGAATCTGATTTTACCCATCTACAGTAAGCCTTCTAAAGATGCCCTTGACAAGACAATAATGGTCTACTACAGGTGTCAGCAATAGACAGAATGGAATGTATTTGCAACTATTTTACTGCTGCCATCGTCAGAATGTGTTAAAAAAAATTTACCTATGAATGAAATTACAAAATGTTTCTAGCACCTGTCATCATTTGGTAATGCATTCATTTAAGTCTTAACTACTCTCTCATTATCTCTCTTTCTGTACAGATATGGAGATATGGTTCCTAAAACCATTGTAGGAAAAATCGTTGGTTCGGTTTGTTCTCTGAGTGGTGTCTTGGTCATCGCACTGCCCGTGCCCGTCATTGTTTCCAACTTCAGCCGCATCTATCACCAGAGCCAGCGAGCTGAGAAAAGACGCGCCCAAAAGGTACCCAACAATGCCTTACAATTACTGCCCACATATAAACCTAGGCCATGGGGGCATTATTGCTATTAAACTTGAACTAAGTTCCTACAGAGCTGTATATGGTTACAACACGGTTGTTTGTGTGTCTGAGAATAGATTCGAGAAAAAACACATGCTGCAGTTCACCCATATAACACACACCAGCAATTAAATAAGAGATGGAAACAGCTGGAAACCACATGGACAAATGTCAGCTTTAGTGGGGGGGTTCTGAACATTTTGTATACAAGTCATTTAAGTGTCTGTGTATTTGTGTTATTTTACCATATTAGGACGTCCAGTATCTAACTCCCACATAAATATTTAAAGAACAGATGTGTTTATGATGAGGGATTAAGATACACCACACGTAAAACAATAAAATGATAATTTGTGGTATTATTTCCTGCTCTTAGATTAGAATGCCGAATCAATACATTGGACACCTCCAATAAGAAAAAAAATGAAACATAGAGCCAGAGAGAGGAAAAATAAGTTAGGGAGAGAGGGCGGAAAGAGAGCCAGATAGTCTGAAAAAAGAGGAAGAGGTACTGGGATAGAGATTGGAGAGAGGGAGAAAAGAGTTATTGAGAGAATGACAGAGAGAAGGTGGAAATATAGAGACAATGTGTAAGAGTTTGAATGAGAAAAAGATAAAGATGGTGTGCAGGGACTAAGAGCAGGAAGATAACTCTATCCCATGTTGAACAGCCAGTAGCTCCCTCCCAACAACAACAGACTGTTTTCCTATTTCAGAGGAATAACTGAAAGACCAATTGGGGCCCTTAGAGCAGTCTGACTGGATACGTCGATGCTAGAATGAGGAATGAGAGATATACAGCCTGGACACATTTATATGTGTGTGCTTCAGAGTTCGAACGTATGCTTGGGATGTAAGTGTGTGTTACTATGGCTGTGCTGTTACATGCATGTGCCTGTGTATGCCTTCTCTGTATATAGTGGATACAATGTTGTTCTATTAACATTATATGAAGACTCTACCAATCCAGAGTTGCCTATTAAATAGTTTACATCTAACCTCAATTAGATAGGGTCTAGTCATTATAATGGGAGATTTTCTTGTTTATTTGGGGGGATTTTTTATTCTTTGAAGAGCAATGGGTCTCTGCTGTTTTAGAGGCAATAGTAGTGATATAGATCTATGATTATTACGCTCACCACACACATACATACACACGCAAATACGCACACATTTTGGCAGGCTAAAACGCACATGTGGTTTTGTTCACAAACAGAAAACCAAGATTGGTAGAATTGCTGCACGGAAGAGCAGAGGGACTAACGCTTATTTGCAGTACAAACGCAATCGACTGCTGAGTGAGGAGGTAAACGTGGATACAAGACCGTCGTTGGGTGTTCCTTTGATTTTATTTTTACGTTTTTTTGGGCAATGAGATGACGGGGTTGGTGCATGCCAAAACCCTGTTGGCGAGATGGGGACAAGGGGATGCCCCCCCTTTCCCTTCGCGGAGCTGTTGCTTCTTCCATGGTGTCTCGCCTAACTAAAAATCCCCTCCGCTCCGTGGCTGTGGCATCAACTCATCCGACTCACCATCAATTCACCACCTCCGCTCTCATTATTATTCTCTTTGATCCCCCCCTTTACTGCACTGGGAGTCTAGTGCTACCTTCTGGAACTAGGGACAAAGTAGCCGATTGGTGAAATTGGTCTTTTTTGCGACCACCCTCCTCCATCTGTCCTTCTTTTTCCCCTAATTCTTCCTTCTGTTCTTCTCTTTTTATCAAATGTATTTCTACTTGTTCTTCATGTGTTTGTGTTTTGGCACGGACATGACATCTTCAGAATGCATCGCAGATCACCGTCACATGGAGGAATGTGATGCATGTCATCAACTAGTACCCAATGCTACTACATGCAGAGGTGGAGTCAAAGTGATGTAGTGAAATACATTCCTACTTCCTGAGTCCCACTCATGTTTTTAATTCCAGAAAATTCCCAGAAACAAAATGTCCTGAAAACAGACTTTCATAGAAATTCCACATGGCCCATTCCCCTATGTCACATTGAATCTGGCCTTGTATGGAAAAGCTCTGGTGGCTTTCGTTGGTCAAATGAGGCTTGACTCAACAGGTACCAAACAGGACAACAGAAAGGCAGACATAGGCAAAATACGTGGTAAGACACTTAAGCTTGATTTATACTTCAATGGCCGCATTGGTTACATGCATCTCAAAAACTTAAAAGTGTGTAGCTATGTGTATGTCAACCGCAGAGCCACACAAACGATGATTGGTTGGATGGCGGTGGGAGGGGTTTACAGAATAATACAAATTATAAATATGTATATCTTTGTCCTAGTTACACAAATGCTGAAACTTTTTACTGTATTCTCCTTCATCTGCTCCCTCAATGACAATGGCCTCCTTTTGCGTCTTCTCGCTTTTCTTCAAATTGATTCCAACTCATTGTCCTTCTCCTCCTCCTACTCAAATAATTTTTAACGAAATAGAAATAGATATTTTTTTGCATCTTCCCAGATCTAGCTAGGTAAATATTATACCGATGTGGTCTAATTTGTTGGTACCCTTATAGATCATTGGAGTATTTCTTCATTTATCCTGAAAAGTTAGGAAATTAAAAGCTACTGTATCATGTATACTTGCATGCCTTGGGTATGTCATAGAATAAAGGGTGAGTCAAAACTGAAGCTTTTTGGCAAGTCACATCAGCAAAATGTTTGCTACAGAAAACATTTGATTGCAGTGATTTGGATGATTGCAGTAATTTTTGTAAAGATTACCCAACCCCAGACATCTTTAACACCTCACTAGAGACATGCCATGTGCCGGCCTGCTTCAAGACCTCCACCATCATTCCCGTCTCGAAGAAACCCAAGATTACAGGACTTTATGACTTCAGACCTGTCGTCCTGACCTCTGTGGTAATGAAGTCATTTGAGCACCTTGTGCTGTCTCACCTCAAAGCCATCACCGACCCTCTCCTGGACCCCCTGCAGTTTGCCTACAGACCCAACGGACGATGAAATGAATATGGCCCTTAACTTCATCCTTTAGCATCTGGACCCCTCAGGAACCTTTGCCAGGATCCTGTTTATGGACTTCTGCTCTGCTTTTAATACCATTATTCCAGCTCTGATGCCGGACAAGCTCTCCCAGCTGTAAGTGCCTGAACCCGCCTGTAGGTGGATCACTGACTTCCTGTCAGACAGGAGGCAGCACGTGAAGCTGGAGAAACATGTCTCTGTTCCCCGGTCCACCAACACCGGATCCTCTCAAGGCTGCGTTCTTTCCCCTCTGCTCTTCTCCCTGTTCACCAACTGCTACACCTCCAGTCATCAATCCGTCAAGCTCCTGAGGTTTGCGGATGACACTACCCTCATGGGCTCATCTCTGGTGGCGATGAGACCGCTTACAGGTGGGAGATCGACCGCCTGGTGAACTGGTGCAGAAGGAACAATCTGGAGCTTAACGCTCTGAAGACAGTAGAGATGGTTGTGGATTTTAGGAAGAACCCAGCCCTACTCACCTCCATCACCCTGTGTGACTCCTCTGTCATCATTGCAGTCTGCTTCCTGGGCATCATCATCACCCAGAACCTCAAGTGGGAGAAAAACATCTCCCTCCATCTCCATCCCCAAAAAAGCACAGCAGAGGATGTACTTCCTGTGGGAGCTGAAGAAGTTCACCCTGCCAAAGACAATGATAGTGCACTTCTACACAGCCATCATTGAGTCCATCCTCACCTCTTCCATCACCATCTGGTACGCTACTACCAGTGCCAAGGACAAGAGCAGACTGCAGCGTATCATTAGATCTGCAGAGAAGGTGATTGGCTGCAATCTGCCAACCCTCGAGGACCTGTACACCACCAAGACCCTGCGGCGCGCTGGAAAGATTGTGACTGACCTCTCCCAACCTGGACACAAACTGTTTTAGTCCCTCCCATCTGGCAGGAGGCTACGGTCCATATGGACCAACACCTCATGCCACAAGAACAGTTTTTTCCCGTAGACAGTTTGCCTCATCAATGAGGCCAGACGACCCACACTGTCCCTGACATTAATGCACTTCTCTGGACTTCCTACTTGCACATTGCACTTTATGTTGCTATACAGTAAATGTTTGCAAATTTTTTATTTACTTACATTTTATTGTTCTACCTAAATTCCACTTTGTGGTGTTTTGCCATGCAGCATAACACCGAAGTAAATTCCTTGTACTTGGTAATAAAGCTGGTGGATGCCAAGTTCTTTTGTTAGTTTCAAGTTATTTCAGAGAAAATGGTGTATTCTGCATTTTTGGGAAGGGGGACCAACACATTTGACCACTTCTACATTGTTTACCAACTATACAGTTACTTCTTCTGTGAAGATTTCGTGCTCTACAAGCAAACAAACCACCATTTTGCCCGACGGCACCACCTATTGCAAGGAAATGTATTGGCTGTTTCCACAACAAGTCTAAATGCTGAACGCGTCTCAGCACAGACCCACAGAAGTATAAACCAAGCTTTAAACCTACCAATATACACATCAATTGCAGACTTGTTGAAATGCTTTTGTTTGTTGTTGATGGGCCGAGTTTGAACCATTGACTGATCTGACACAAACCACGGGTGTTTGCCTAGCCTATAGGGTCATGTCAATGGAGATGGACAGGTGCTAATGTTCTAATAATGCTCCTGTGCCATGCTCTTGAGAGCATTTGCCCCTACTCTCTTTGCTGCTATGACCTAAATTAATAGGTCTCCTGTCTGTTCTGAGGCTTGAAGTCTGTGTTAAACATGCCACCTTTCTTCATCTTGTGCTCAAAAGGCATCGAAGGCGGCAGGCCAAGCGCAGGTGTGCAAGGCTAATCCCATGTTTGATACACACCACAATCATCTGCTGCATTGTCTGGAGAAGACCACGGTAAGAACAATACTTTAACAATTACTTTAAAAGTGAAAAGGGGACATTCATGTCTGTCATACATTTTGTTATAAAGGAATGAAATGCTTTAGAGTGTAGTATGATATACATATTTATAACGTGTTTGATTTCAAGCCATGCTCCTGTTATGGATGCCACTTTACATTTACATTTTAGGCATTAAGCAGACACTCTGATCACAATCGGTAAAGTAGCTATAACAAATTAATACTGGAAAATACTATATGTTATTTATACATGTAATTATATATACTGCATGCATATAACCCAACAAATATTTAGTTTTTTTTTAAGAAATATGGACATTTGAGTCATTGCTTGTTGGATTTACTGGAATGTTTTGGGTCACTGTCATGTTGCATCGTACACATCTGCTTCAGCATAAATTTTTTGGACAGATGGTCTTACATTTTCCTCAAACACCCTCTGATATAATGACAAATTCATAGTGGATTCTATGATAGTGAGCTGGCCAGGCCTTGCAGCAAAGCAACCCCAATCAATGACATTTCCACTCCCATGCTTCACAGTTGGTATGATGTTCTTGTGCTCAAATGCTGTCTTTGATTTGCCCCACTCATCTTCTGTTACTGTGCCCAAACAATTTTGCCAGAGTCACCTAGATAAAGACTAGGACTTCTGGAACAATATGCTTTGGGCAGATGAATCCAAAGTAGAATTGATCAGAAATACAGTGTAGATATTTTTAATGTTGTAAATAGTAATAATAATAAATGTTGTAAATGATAATGTTGCTGGAAACGGTTGATTTTGAATGGAATATCTACATAGGCATACAGAGGCTCATCATCATCAACCATCACTACAGTGTTCCAATGGCACGTTGTGTTTGCTAATCCAAGTTCATCACTGTAAAAGGCTAATTGATCATTAGTATTTAGCACAGCTGAATACATTATTTGCTTTACTGAGAGGTCCGATAATTCTGGAGGGAATGTTACACTGAATATAGAAAATAATGTCCTCAAAAGTAAAATGGGTGGCTTCACATCCCTGTCCCTATCTCTCTCTGTCTCTCTAAGAACCATGAATTTGTGGATGAGCAGACGTTTGAGAACAGCTTGCTGGAGGTTTCCATGGTAAAGCAGGCATCCCACTCCTCCATGTCCTCTGGCTCCTCCCACCAAGGTCTGTCGTGCTGCTTACGACGCAACAAGAGGAAGAGTTTCAATGTGTCCAACTGCAACATGACTGGAGGGCACAGGAACAGCATTCAGGAGCTTAGCACCATCCACATCAGAGAGAGGCACATTGCTAACAGGTACGCACGCGTACAGTATTCAAACACAAAAACACACTTTCACAATCAGAAAGGACAGATCAACATTGTACACATGCACATAACATACTTTATACATTTTCATAGACCACATACAAACCCACGTCTCTATTCATAGTTGTTGCCATGGCAGCGGAGCAGAAACTACACACACAGCAAACACTTTACTGCACATGTGCCAGTCTCTTCCCATCATGAGTCAGTGTGTTGGTATGCAGGCAGTCCAGCTGTGGCTTGGTGTTTGTTTGCATGTGTGGTCCAACTGGTCTAGGAACCCTGGCATTGGAATGTGTGTGTTAATAAATACTATTTCATATTCTCTCTGTCCTGTTCCTCCACTGCACCGTCTTTGTCTCTTGCTTTCTTACTTACTTTTTTTCTGTGCTTGTTCTTTCGCTTTCTACCCAGTACTTTTCTCAAGCACACATTCTGTGACACGCTCTCCTTTTCTCTGTCTGCCACCAGTCGCTCCAACCTGAATGCTAAGTTCGAGGAGACGGTTCCTCTTAATTGTAAGCAGCCCTACATCACAGCAGCAGTCATCACATTACCCACGCCTCCAGTGACCATGCCCGAGGACGATGTCTCCGCCTCCTCCCCAGACTACTTACAGGCCAATATCGTCAGGGTGTCCGCCCTCTAGAGCCCTCTGCAATGCCCTCCCCAGCACGGGCACTGGCATCAACACCATGGTTAACATAAGACCGAGGATATAGAGATGAAGGCCCTTTATTACTTTAATCAGAGACCGGGGTTTGCTGGAGGATTAGGTGGAGTGGTAGGTGTGGTTGTTGTTGTACTGGTAGTGGTGGTGGGGGGCAGTTTAGAGGGTATCTGGAACCTTTTCCTATAAGTAGCTACTACACATCTACACTTGTGGAACAAATAAATGCACTATGTAGCTGCATCCCGAAGTTCCCCCTATACTTTTTTAAGTGGGAAAAGACTATGTTGCTGTGTTGTTAGCCCCAGGGATGAATGCAAAATGGAGGGCATCCAGCCAACTGCAATGATTCCTTCTACACTTTTATCATTACACTTTTTTAGATTGTCTCTTCAAAATTGATGTCTATTAAGTGAAATGGGGTGGAATGGAATTAGTTTGTATTGTTTGTTAACAGAAGATCTTTTGTATCTACCATGTTCTGCAATGTGATGAGCAGGAAAGAAAAGAAAAAGACATTTTTTATATTTTGTCAAGAAATAGTGTGGGCGTTTGTGTGACCCCAAAGCTCTCACCTGTTTGTATATCTGTGAGGTTAACATGAGCAATAAGGGTCCTTAGCTGCAGTGTGCGTGCTAAATCAATTTTCTGGCATATCTCACCCACCCTTTCCCTGGAGCTGAAATATATGCCATTTCATCTACTGTACAGAGTCACACACTCATGCTGTCGCCTCTTACCAAATGGCCATTGTGAGTACTAAATACCTTTGCTGCCATTGGAAAACCATCCTCCTCTCTACCAGAGTTGACTACTCTGGTATAACATAGCTAGCAACACCAACATGATGCCTGACCTTATAATGGTTAATTGTTTGTTTTATTTGAGGGTTTATTGAGGTTGTGGTTTATTAATCAGTGAGTTTGTACAAACTGATGTTGTGTTTAGTCTTGATTTTTGCAGCATAGGAATTATAAAGCAGATTGAATGTGGGGAATGGAGGAGGTCTTATTTGAACTCAAAATGCTTGGGTCCATTCCATTTTGATACAAAATAGATTTTCTTCTAAATATGGGGATAAACTGTGATCATTTTTTTTGAAGTTCTTTGTTAAGTGCATGTTGGTTTGCTACAGACAGTGTGAAGAGTTTTTGTTCTTGATTTGTACCACAAAATATATTCTAAATGACCACATTTTTGTTTGGTATTAAACATTTTAGGTATAAAGACAGCTCTTTGTATCAGTGTACTCAAAATGATGTACTCAAAATGTGTAATGAGAAGATGAGGTTCGCTGTGCTATGATGCTATTTTGTCTTGAAGGATCATGTTCATTTATCTTATAACTATTCCATATCAGCACAACTCCATCAATGCAAATGCATTTAAAACACTAATATCCAGCGAGCAGAATTAAAGATATCGTATCTCTCAGCTGTGAGCTCGGGGACATTTTATTGAAACCTTGTTGTTTTTCTTATGACAATTGATATACTTTTCACGTTGATGTTTTCCAAGATGTCTGATGACGGTGGACTGAACATGACCACCCCTGCCTCTTTTTGACCACCCCGCCATTAAATCTGTCCACATTACCATCACTGCTTGACTATGATGTGGCATATGCAACATTTGCGTAGTTTTTTTTGAAGATATGCTTTATATCAGAAGGAGTGAGGGTAGGGAAGGTGGGCAATACATAAATACATATTTCTTTGAAATATCAAGCAATGTTGTTAATTATGGTAACTGTCTCCTATTTTGGTTCATGTAAAAAGATTTCTACTGTTGCTAGTGCTCATGTGCAGTAAATTGTTCCTTGGTGTAGTAAAAATTCTCTTGGTTTAGTTGCTTTTAAAACAAATTTTCTCCGAAAGTACTTGTCTTATTTTAGTTAGCCTTCTCATCCATTGCATTTTAAGACCCAGCTTTAATAACAAGCTTAAAAACCTTGATAAAAATGCATGCATTTCTGATGAACATTGGGTTTTGTGTTTCACAAAAACAGGCATCGTATTTTTGGCATCATTTGTTTTTTAACATGGGTCTTAAATGTATCGTATTCCCAAAATAATGCAATTCTTTTTTCAACCGTGCCCATTGGGGTCGGTTCAAATGTAGAGCAGTGAGGAGTAGGCCAGAATTTGGCAAACATTCTCAGTTATGTGGCAAAGTGAAAAAAAAGGCTTGGGTGAAAAGGAGATTATACTTTTGTTTTGTACATGAGATTATGTGAAGTGAAGGAATTCAAAGAATGATTACATGAAAAGTACTTTTAATTTGTTACAGCTGGAGTTAATAACGAAAATTATGAATTATTGAAAATATATTTAAAGGAAATGCAATTGAATTGTTTAGTGCAGTGTCTATAAGCAAACATAATAAATCATTGTCCTTTTAAAATACTGACATGAGACTGGTTCTCTTCTTTTGCCAATATAAATGTTTTTAGTTCAATGTAGTCTGTTTGTAAACTGTTGATGCTTCTACACAGTATTTTGTACACTGCTTCAACATTTTATTTAAGGGAACACTTGAGGAACAAAATATATTAGAGATTGTCATGTCCTGGATGCGGGCCCCTAGCCATCTCTTTGCTTTGGGGCTCCCATTCAGGGCATGGCACATGGAGAGGCCTCTAGCCATCTCTATGCCGTTGTGGGCTCCCCAGTCAGAGCAGCTGCAATCAGTTGACTCTGATTGGGGAGCCTACTTAGGTTAGTTTTACAGCCACACCCGGTGTGGTTTATTGTTTGT